>PVKC010021321.1:0-18216 GCA_004027635.1 Crocidura indochinensis | reverse complement strand
GTGGCTTGTGCATTCCACAATCCCCAGAGAGGGAGAGGGATTCCCAAGCCCGGTAGGACAAGAGACGCAGGTCCATCAGCAATGCTGATGCAGGAAATAATCCACACACAGTTGGGAAGGTACAGCAGACCAGAAACTCACACCACAAGCTCTTCACTCACAAACCAGTCACTCCACACATGGAACCACAACTCCTCCTCCAGACCTCCTGAGTAGTCTTTATTGGGATAAACAAAGCTCAACCCCAATGGGAGAGGGAAAAGCCAGGTGAGGAGGCAATGGGGAAAGATCTTTTAACAAAAAAACTTAAAGAACCAATTGAGAGGCATATAATTAGAAGGTAATATGAGAACCAATCTAAAGGCCTCTATCTACTGGCCCCACATATGCATACAAGTGTTTTTGTTTTGTTTTGTTTGGGTCACACCCGCTCAGCGATGCTCAGAGGTTACTATTGGCTCTGCATTCAGAAGTCGCTACTGGCAGGCTCAGGGACTATATGGGAAGCAGGAATTCGAACCACGGTCCATGCTGTATTGGCTGCGCGCAAAGCAAACACCTTACCTCTGTGCTATCGCTCCTGCCCCATGCATGCAAATTTTTGATTTATCTAACATACATTAAAGACTAATTGCAACAATAAATAGCACACAAAAAAATCAAGGAGGAATGTCTTGCCTTTCTCTTATGAATTTCCACTCTCAACTGCATCACTTCTCAGTCGCTACTGATATAGGCTTCATTCCCTCTTTACTGGACACCATTAGTGTCCAGTATTAACAACCTCCTTGTGAAAGCATTCTCTTTAATTTCTACCACTGTTTCCATATAACTCACTACTTCCTCTGCTGCTTCTTGTAGTTTTTCCAGAAAACACTAAAATCAAGAATTTCATTTGTGTAAATCAGATGCAAACTTAGGATGAATAATAAAATCCTTGATCAAATATTAAAAAAACTAACAATGAACTTAAGAAATTTGCTAGATGTATATGAAAATGTGTAAAATCTATTAAATGACAAAAAATTAAAAACGCTTAAATAAAAAATTTAATCCTTTTTTAATAGTTTTGCCTTGATTCATGTAATGAGTTCTAATGTATCTAGCAACTTAATTCAGCTACAGTTGCAAACATTTTTAACATAATTATTTTATTTGATAAAACTATATTAAAACTCACCTTAAACAATTAGCATGTGGTACAGATAATAGAAGAGATGGTAAAAGGAATAGTTACCTTTATGTAACCAATCTTAGCTTGATTCTTGGCACTATATATATATATATAATATATAATATATAATGGGTATATATAGTTTATATATACTCATAGAGAGACTATATAGTCTCTATATAAATATATGTATGTGTATACATATATGTGTATATATGTATGTACATAGGCATATATACATATATGAGTATATATGTATAGTCTACTATGAGCACTATCAACAGTGATTTCTGAGCACAGTCAGAATTTATAAAAATTAATAATAAATAAATAATAAACAAACATGTAAATATAATTTACATGAGAAGGAAATTTTATGACAACCTTACAGAAATTAACACCTATTACAAAGTTAATTTTTACAATAGTATCATGTTAATGCTAGTGTAAAAACTAGGTTGGCATATGATTGAAACAGTACAGAGAATTCAAAACCAAAACCCAAGCATAAGTGGGAAATTTCAAAATTACACAAAAGAAACTAGAGGAAACAGTAGAAACAAAGAATAAATAGAAAGTTTACCAGAGAGCCAATATATGTAATATATTAAAACATAATCACTAATTTCTAATGAAAGAATTTTACTTTGAATAATAAGTATAATGTTTATCTCCAAAAAGTACATTTGAAACATTAAAAACCACAATATTAAAAGATAATGAAAAAATGTATATTCAATTAGACATATAAATTACTATAATTTTTATAATGCCTATCAAAATTTTCAGTGTACTTAGCCTCAGATATACCAGTTTTGTATCTAGTATTTGTCTTATGAATGAACAGTTCTTGCATTATTGCACAAATATATGAATAAGCAAGTTCACTGGAACAAAAATTTTTTTTTTTTGGTTTTTGGGTCACACCTGGCAGCGTTAAGGAGTTACTTCTGGCTCTCTGCTCAAATCGCTCCTGGCAGGCCCAGGGGACCATGTGGGATGCCAGGATTTGAATTACCAACCTTCTGCATGCAAGGTAAACGCCTTACCTCCATGCTATCTCTCCGGCATCTTTCTAAAAATGTTTTTCCACTGGAACAAATTATAATATAACATACTGAACATAGGTATGACATGCAAGATAAATTATGGTGTCATACCACAAAGTATCATACAACTGACAAAATACAATAATGAGGTAGTCTTTAATGCACAGACTGAAAAATGTAAAAAAATATATTGAAATGTGAAAAAATAATATTATAGAACAATTTTACTGAATGTTTCCATTTTTCATTTGTGTACTAAATTGAAAGTGTGTGTATACATTTTTCCTACATATGCAAGAAACTACCTCAGATTTTGAGAAGTAGAACACAAAACACTAAAAGGAAATCTTTTTTCTTTATACTCTTCTATATATTTTTAATTCTATGTATTTACTTTTTGCTACAAGTATGCTATACTTTTACTGATTAAAAGGAAAATCATTATCATTTTAATTACATAAAATTTCCCTAAACTATACAGATTTTCTTTTAAAATTGACTTACTTCTATCACTCTTACTAATTGTGTATTTATAAGATTTACCTATTTTATGTTAGTTTAAACATTTATTAGCATACATTTTCATACCATGAACTAAAAATTTTACAAATATTTTTTATTTATTATTATTATTATTGGTTTTTGGGTCACACCCAGCAGTGCTTAGGGGTTACTCCTGGCTCCATGCTCAGAAATTGCTCCTGGCAGGCACAGGGGACCATATGGGGCACCGGGATTCGAACCGATGACCTTTTTGCATGAAAGGCAAACGTCTTACCTCCATGCTATCTCCCGGGCCCCAAATTTTACAAATATTAAGCATTATCATTCTTGAAAAAAATTTTCAATTTATCTTTGACTTACAGTTTGGTGGAATTTCAGTTCATCTATGTATTTCAGTTTATATATGTGTATGTCATCTCCACAATTTAAAAAAAATTTCTCTCATATATAGAATACAAAGAAATACTTGTGACTTCATCTTTCATAACCTTATTTGAATCAATTTTTCACTATATTCAATGCCTAATCCGTGAGTTAATTTTTACATAGGCTCATCATATACCTATATAAGAATTCATTTGTAAATTTTAAAAAATTATATTTTGTCATTTTGTCTCAGAAAATTAAACCACCCTGCCATATACTAGGGCAACTTCAGGTCATACTAGCTAACATTCCTTGCTTTGACCCAGCATCTTTCAAGATTTTGCACATATTTCAAAGAATTTTCCTCTCTGTGGAGGCCTTCCTGATCTCTTCAACTCATTTATTCCATTCTTACGTTCTCGTGGCAATTGGCTTATTTCAATTCCTGTTGTGGCAGCTCCTACTCTGCATTTTCTCCACCCAATTGCATGTCTTTCTCCTACCACATCATCCAGCTCAAAGCTTGACCAATAAATGTTCACTGACTATTTGTTTAATTGGGATAATCAGTCTTAAGCAATCCACCATTTCAACACTTGGCCTCAGCCAAAATCTAAGCAATCCAATAGATGATGGCTGGGTTCTTTCCAACTTTAAAAAAAAAAAAAAAACCACAAAAGTTGATTGAAATTGAACAGGCATTTATTGAGCACATTCTAGGTGCCAAAAGCTAAAATGAATAAGACATGGAACTAGGGTATCCTCTCAGGAGCAACTGAACTTGCTTTCCAAGCCTTCTGTACTCTATTTAAAAAGGAACATTAAATCCGAAATGAGTGACTGTGAGCTGTGCAGGTTCCTTTCTCCAAGTGTTTTCCTTGGCCTGAGAGGTCTTCCTGAGGTGGAAGCACAGGCAACCACAAGAGTTCTCAGCCAGCTATGGCCCCCAGCCTCCCTGGGGTGCTTTGGCTCACTGAGGAAAGTAGCAACTCCCCATCAGAGGTCCCTGTTGGGGCCTGGAGACAGAGTATGTTCTAAACCCAGCCTCAGCCTAAAGATTCCATCTATGGGATCCATTAATAGTTCTGTACTACCAGAGACATCTTTCTGTCACAATCCCACAATCAAGTTTGCCTTAACATTATCAAAAGTTACTACTCTGGAGTTGACATATTATCCAACAACATCAAAAGGATGAGATGGAGAAGACCCAAAGTCCCACCAACATTGCAAAACAGTTCTCCACTTGCTGCTTAGGGCATCAAAGGAATATTATGTTTTAATGAGCTGTTGTATAATTAATTAGCCTTCACCCCTCCCTGCTGAAATTACTGATGGAAATAAGCAAACACCCCAAATTTGCTATTTCCCTTCTTAAATGCCAACAGTGAGGAAATGTTCACATGTAAATCACAGCTGGGTGTGGATGGGTTCTGGGCTCCAACAAGTCTGCTCTCCAACCTCATAACTCAAACTAACTGCAGAGAACTTGGCTTTAAGAGATACCAGGGTCATGAACCCTGCCCTCAACCGTCCACATCTACTGTGCAGAGGGCATAACTTCAGTGCTCTCCATCTAGACAATCAGTGTTTTTTAACTACATCTTAAGTTCTAGACTCCAGTCACAGGAAGCCAATGACTTTCAATCTCAACTCTGTTCAGAGATGTCTGCCTTAGGCAAATTATAGCTCTTTGAGATAATTGTTCTTCATCCATAATAATAACAACAACCATAATAAACTATTAAGTGGTGCATGTAGTTTAATAATTCACTACCCTCTTTCAGAAAGGAATCTAGAGCTGTGTTTCCCAACCTTTTGGGGATTATGGCCCTTTCCAACCTTGTTTCCTTCCTGTTCCATCCCCTGTCTTCATGTTTGGATTCCTAGTCTCACAAATATGGCCCACTGTTGAGATACATTGGTCTAGACTAGAGGCAAGTGGTCTAGTGTTTGGCATAACTGTAGCTGGCTCTCCTATTCAAACAAAAGTACGCTGCCTTACTCCCTGAAATAGTATTTTACCTTTATACCAAAAAGATTATGATGGTACCAAAATCTGCTCATGCTGAGGCCCAGGAAGCTTGGAGAAGCTTATTTCATGGAACCCAAAATACCTAAGAGCTGAATGAAATGAAACACAGGAGAGCAGTCAATAGTGGATGCCCTTGTAGAATCATGACAAGGTTGAGACATCACCCTTGTTGAGAAGCACAACATCCTTGTGAAAGTGTTGAAGACATAGTCACAGAGATGGGAACAAAATTGTTTCATAAAATATATTTTTAGTTTTAAATAAATTGATTATTCCTTAGCTTGGGTTAAACTTTGGCTTCATCATTTGTTGTCTAATAGAAAAATATGTCTTAGATATTTTATAAGTTATAATATATATATATATATGTAAGCATTAACTGGGATAATAAAAGCTAAGTACTTTAATCAGTTCTTGACTGAAAGCACTTCTTCAAGTTAATTGTGAATATTATTTTCACTAATATGATGATAACTATTAGTATACCCATCAGACAGAATGCTAAAGGCTTTAAAGATATTATCTCATTTTATCCTGACAGTAACACCATGAGGTCATACTATTTTTGTACCTCTATTCGATAGATGAGGAAACAAAGACTCCAAGAGATGAAGTAACTTAGCTATAATGATAATAACTAGTTCATAGTCAGTCTGGGGGATATTAAAAATATTTTCCATTACAGAACTACAAAAAGTATTAAAGAAGCCTTGTCAAAAGTATGTATGAAGCATCATACAACAAGTTTATAAAAAATATAATGATCATTATTAGAAAACAAAGGAACTACTTAAAAGTCAAGACATAATTCTAAACAATGACTTAATATATCAATGAAGCTGAGACCCAACCAAAAGAAGCAAACTTCTCTCTGTAAGGCAGAAAATTCTCAAGTGAGGAGACTCCAGGAGCAAAATATGGGTACTGGTCTCCAACTCAGACTACAGTGGAACCTGCGTGTACCTTAGCCTCCAAACTTAAGAGTTTTTCTCTCTATCATATAAGTACAAATTCTTTCTTCCCATATGATGGGAAGAAATATGAAGAAATCTGTCCCCAGGAGAGGTTCACTAACGGAGGTAGGGAGGACGAGGTCTCTCCCCTCCAGCTCTGAGAACGCGGCTACCACCCAGTAACCAGCGGTTCTGAGGTGAATCGGCGGGTAAACAGCTCACGGAGAGTCAGACTTGTGGAAATATCAGCTTTATTCGGTGGAATGAACTGAGGTCCGATGTCTCAGCATCAGTTCCAACAAAAAAATTTGTTGTCTTAAATAAATAAATTTGTTGTCTTAAATAAATAAAGATGAAGCTGGATTGAGATGGATGGAGATGGAGGCCTCTGTCTGCTATCCCAGGCCACGTGGCTCCATCCTCCATTAATCGATGGGTCTGGGGTCCAGGAAAGCAACAGGTAGAAATCTCACTCACAGGCAAGCTTCAGGAAGTAACAGCTTTATTTAGACCCTATCCACCACATGTGTGGCCTATATCATAACCAATTAAGCATTCAGCCATTCTTAGCTAGCCCTGCATCTTAACTTCTTTCAGCCATCTTTCCTCTGACCTCCAAGTTGTAAACCAGGCACCCGGAGAATACTAATAATACTTCATTGTCTGGCCTGCAATTGATTCTAAATACCACCATCCTCTCCCCAACTTCCTTCTCCATTAAAAATAGATATAGCCCCTCCTCACTCCTCATGCAGCACCAATATGCAAACATTGTGCATAACAGAGCCATTGATGATCTGAGGATTATCACAACCCAATGAAGAAAAAAATAAAAATCATCACTGTGCATTGTCTTCAGCACATGGTATTTCTTTGTTTTGGTTTTGGTTTTGGTTCGGGGGTCATATCCAGCGGTGCTCAGGAGTCACTCTTGGTTCTGCCTCAAAAATCACCCCTGGCAGGCTCAGGGGACCATACAGCATGCTGGGAATCGAACCTAGGTCCGTTCTGGGTCAACTACATTCAAGGTAAATGGCTTCCTGCTGTGCTATCTTTTCGGTCCCATACATGGAATTTCTTGTTTCTGTCTTTTCTTCTTTTTGGCTCGTTTGTTTTGGAGCTACACCCAACAGTGCTCAGGGTTACTCCTGACTTTGAGTTCACTCCTACTAGGTGAGACCACATGGGATACTGAGGATAAAACCCAGATCTGATCTATACAAGGCAAATGTCCTACCCACTGTGCATGGCTCTGACTCCATCCCGTCCTTCCCTTGATAGCTACCTACTTGTTTTCCTTGGCTCTTCTAGCTATATCGAAACAAGCATGTATATCCTTTCTTTGAGGTTTGTACCCTTTAGCAGCTTATGTCAAAAAAATAGAATTCTGTTTTTTTTACAATGGAAACCAGATTAATTCTTCTGTTTAAAATCCTTTCCACTTGTCATAGCATTTAAGAAAGTGGGTTCTAGTAAAGAAAGACTTTATCACAGGCTCCATTCTTTGACTTGTGCAGATACCAAAATCTCTAGAGACAGAGGTCTCATTTTATCATCCATGACGAGCAGAAGGTTTCCATACACCACAAAAGGACCTTGGGGAGAGTAAATGAACATGTATGGAGTCTGTAGTTATTCCCATGACAGTATACTTTATTTTGGGGGAGGGGGTCACACCGGGCAGTACTCAGGGGTTACTCCTGGCTCCATGCTCAGAAATTGCTCCTGGCAGGCACAGGGGACCATATGGGGCACCGAGATTCGAACTGATGACCTTTTGCATGAAAGGCAAACGCCTTACCTCCATGCTATCTTCCGGGTGGTAAAATTTTATGCCACTTGAAAGAGCAATTTTGTGTCATTTTTGAAACTAATAATAAAAGAGGAGCTTGTTCTAACTAAGTTATGTTGCATGTTGTTTTGTTTGTTTATTTGTTTTGGTTTAGGTTTGGGGGGATCATGCCCAGCAATAGCTCTGCACTCAGAAATTACTCCTGGCAGGTTCAGGGGGCATTACGTGATGCCAGGATCAAACCCAGGTAGGCCATGTGCAAAGTTCTTGTTGCATGCTTTAAGTAATAAATTCTGTATTTACAAAAGTACTAGTTCACAAAACTTTCCCAAATTACATCAGAATATTGAGATCTACCCTTTCATTTCACATCAGCCCCTTTAGATTGGTCTGGGAAACCTGTCTTGTAGACCCAAATACACCATGTTTATTTATTCTTACAGAAAAGTGCAGGTTCATTCCCCCCTCTAAAGAATTCTACTACTGGGGCCCGGGAGATAGCATGGAGGTAAGGCATTTGCCTTTCATGCAAAAGGTCATCAGTTCAAATCCCAGTGTCCCATATGGTCCCCAGTGCCTGCTAGGAGCAATTTCTGAGCATGGAGCAGGAGTAACCCCTGAGCACTGCCGGGTGTGACCCAAAAACAAAAAAAAAGAAAAAGAAGAAAAAGAATTCCACTACTCTCCTGAACAATTTCATTAACTCATAGAATATTCTTTATCAATCACAAAAGTCAGTCAGTATAGTTTATAGGGCAAGTGGGTATGAAAGCAAAGTTATCCATTGATGTTTTTCATCCCATCCATATTTATAAATCTCATTCTTATGCAGAAATGCAGCTTCAGTCAATTCACAAGAGTATGCTCCTTGCATTAAAAAAAAATAAGGAAGTTGGACACTTTCTGTCCAAGCTGCTTAAGAATCTTTGAATTTTTGTGTCATTTGCTTTGGTTTTGGGTGAATTTTCCAAGCACTGCTCAGGAGGTCCTGGGACCACACCCACTTATAGTCAAGTAGACACGTTCAGAACATGATGAAGGGTGTCACCAGAGTTAACCCAGCAATGCTGCAATTATGCAGTATCAGAAATCAACTAGACCCCAAACCAGCTGCTTTGAGTCTAGAAACCATGCTTGTCACAGTCTAATAAAAATCACCACTCTTATTTATTTCAACTAATTGTCTATGGGGCTTGAATAGACACCCCAATCCATAACTTCTTGTCTCTATATCTCCACCTAGTGAACAATAGCCACTTGTTTTCATCCACTTTTCATGGTGCTACAACAAACATGCACACATTTCTCTCACCTCTGCTCCTTTCCAGCGATGCTTTATAGCCTTACATGGCTGTTACCTCCTTGACTCAGAAGATATTAAGTCAGGAGTTACCAGGCACCAATTTCAAAAACAAGAAACAAAGCTTACAATAGAGTCCTGAGCTCTCCCCATGGTGGCCCTGTCTTGAACCCAGCTGTTTTCTAATATGTGCTGTTCTCTAATAAGGCAAACACTCTGGGTGACATTAAATACCTTCATGGGGCAGAGCCACATGCTGACAAAAGAGAGAGCAGGCCAAAACAAGAGTGAGGCAAGAGTTGAAAAACAATTACTGTTTTAATCTGATTAAACTATTGCCCAAAAGAAAATCAGAGGGGTTTTTTAGAGCCCTATTTCTTCCAAATCCATATTTGATTTCTTCCATTTTTATAGCATATAAATAATTAATTCTATGCCCACAATACATTTGGCTTCATTCGGTAAACATATTGAAGAATATTACATTTAGTAATTTACATACACTGGAAACATTATACATTAGATTATCCTGAAAGCTAAGACCAGCAGGCCAACATGGACTAATCTCTTATATAATGTCTGCAATAGCCTATTGCAGGCACATAAAGAGTGCTTGGCTTTTCCTAGGAACCATTTTCTTGCAAATGAAACATTTAATTATGGAGCTAAGTCCATAAATAGACCGTTAACACTGGGGGCGGGGGGAAGATAGATGCAGTTATAGTGCTGGATTAGCAAGGGAATATCTTACAAGAAATTCATCAATGCCATAGATAATTAATTACAGCTCACCTTCTCCTCACATAGCCATGCCTTTATCAGCCAGTGTTGGAGAAACAGCAGATGGCCAACCAAATACAAAATGCAATTTTCTGTCAACTCATTATTTACAGAATTGCGGATTAGGTACAAGATCCCTGGAAGGTCACCAGTGCCATTCCCCTGTGTCCAGAACAATCTGCACCAAAACCATCCCGTTCCCACATGTTTCTAGCTCCCTTACTCATAATACAAGAGCTTGTGTGCAGAGCCTGAAATACAAGAGATTTTGTGCTGTTTCATTGGGAAATGTTTCCTAAAGACCAAACTGCTCATGGTCTTTTCCACATCATTATTTGATGTGGAAATACTTTAGCACCCTAGGGGTGCTAAAGGTCTCAGTTCCTCTGAGGTTACTGGGGGTTCCTGCCAGGAAACTGTGTTGTGGACATTCAGGGTCTTTTTTCTCCTTGCTAGACCCCAGTTAGATAGCACCACTAGGATTATTGCCAGAATATGCTTATAAAATATTCAGAAGACAACTAAAAAGCTTCCAAAGTCTTCTTAATTACTTTCAGGTTGTTTATCAAGGATGAAATATGTGCAAGTTCAAAGCTTTGTTTTTATCCTTATGTACCAGGCTGAGTTTGTTACACCACAGTTAGTTGTGCAGGGAAATTAAGCTTCTTTATTCCCCAACAACACTGCTCTTCCCTCCAGGCCCCTGCCTTGATGGGGAGCTGGGAAGTTTAGACTTGTGAAATAATAGTATTTCAGTCCTGTTCCTTAGAAAATGTTCCCTTAGACACTCAGTCTTCAAAATCAAATCCCTATTGAAATGTGTTTAGTAATTCCTTTTTGAATGAGTCAGTGTAGTTAAAGGAATTTTGATCTCTCAGATTTCATCTCTACTTCTTTGCCCCAAGATGTCATCTTGATGTATGAAGGGATCACTTTCTCTTTTTGCCAGCAGGGCTAAAAATCTCTTGATGTTCACTGGTCCCTAGATGCAGATCACCCAGAAAATAAATGCTCCCTAAGGTGTAGAGGGCGAAGGATAATAATGTAGTCCTGACTAACGGTGTGTTTCTCCTCCAGGTGGGTTGGAGTGCAACACTGTTATTTGAAGCAAATATGCTGACATTCACCAATGGAGATTTCTGTCTTTGCCTCTATCTCCAAGTCCCTACCCACTCTTCACTCTCAACCAGGCCCCTAAAGCCTCTGATACCCCAAACCTCCACCAGAAAAGTGAGTTTTTGTGGGTATCTCAAAGTCAGAGAATAATAACCAAAACTGTGAACTGTAAACCTCTGTTTTTCCGAAAACCAGAATTCTCCTCACTCTAACTTCCCAACCCCTCATGTTTCATGATGCAGTCTACTAGGGATTTCTGTGTTTGTGTGTATGTGTGTGTGCGTGTATGTGTGTATGTGTGTGTATCTCTTCTTCTCTAGCTATCTCTCTCTCCTTCCCTTCCTTCCCTCATCCTACTTTCTTTTCCTCTCATGATCTCTCTAGTTCTATCTGTGTCTATCTCTGTATCTATCTCGCTCTTCATACACACGCACACACACACACACACACACACACACACACACACACACACATACACACTCAAGCATACCATCTGTCCACAAATAAAGTATTTTCTCCAGCGTGTTTACCTGAGCACAGAGGATGGGGATCCAGGGAGAAAAAGAGAATTCTTTTCTCCCCTTTCTTGTCTCCATCTCCTTCCAATACTCGCTTGGTGCAGAGGGACAGTTTTGCTCATTTAGGGGCCGCATGTCTTTTCTCCTAATTTGTGGCTATGACCTTCTGGTCTTAGTATTATGTCAGAAGGGGTGTCCTCTTTACAGAACCTTGAAGACCTTAATTATACCAACGTCAATGTAGTGTCTCTTAAACGAATGTTTTCTTCAGCTTTTCATCAACTGGCCTAAATGTATGGTGGGGACTGCACAGTGAGCCCCTCTTTATCAAAAGTCACCCATCATCTTATTACCACATTGTCAAACACAATCTCCAATGATATTTCTCCACCAATTTTCCATATTTGTGATATTTGTACATTTCTCAAGTGTGCAACTTTTGGCATTTTGGTGAGGGGAAATATGATAGAGCACAAGCATTGTGTATGTGAGAGGCCCCATATTTGATTACAGTTATCAAACAAATAAGCACGATATTTCTCTGGAAAATTCCTAAATACATATAGCCTACATGTCACCTCAGCTCTAATTGGGATCAATTCCCACCTTAGAAATTTTGTCCTTGCCAATCTCAAACCTTTCTTTTTTCATTAGCTATTCCAGTGATAATCAAGACACCACACATTTTTATACTGGTTTTATTCTCTCAGATAAGAAAAGATTGCAGCACCAAGATTCAGATCTGCAAAGTGTCCTGGTATGAGCAAGAAGTAGGTCTAAATCCTGAAATCTTTTCACAAGAGAAAAAAATTCTATCATTGTAGTAATCATAAAGATTATTGAAATGGTTGCTCCAGTTCAATATTATTTATTTTAAACTTTAGAGATTTATCCTATTTAACTCTATATGAAAAGCTGTGTCCAATGTTGTCATACAGTTTTACCATTAAAACTCTAAAATATACAGGCTCACAAATAAATAAATATTTATAATTAGACACCAAATTGTAATGACTTCAAATCTGTCAGTCCTCATGAAGTCTATGGATGTTTCTAGTACCTACTATGTCTCTAGCACATAGTAGACTTTTAAAAGGTGTGTGATAAATAAAATTCAGCCCATTTTTTATTGCACTCTGCTTTCCAGAAAAACAAAAAAACAATTATTAGTGGCAAGTTTTACCTGCTCCTATAGTTAGTTCCTAGTTGAAATCAAACCTTTCAAATATCATTTGTTATTTGAGGTCTGGAAAGAGTATAGCAGGTAGTGTTTACCTTGACATGGTCCAACCCTGGTTCAATCTCCTATATCTCATATGATTTTTTGCTTTTGAGTCAGGAGTGACTCATAAGCAGCGTTCCATGACTAACCCCTGAGTATTGCCCTGTGTGAGCCCTCTCTCTTCAAAATAAATTTTAAAAGCATAAGATATTTGATGAGGAACATTTTTTCCTCCACTATTTATTTACTAATTCACTTCTCATCACTATGTGTGGAATATACAGCATTGTGGAGAGATTTATGGGACAGATTTTAATCTCGGCTGCAGGTCATGCATCAGTGCTTATCTCTAAACGGAGGTGTGTTTTATGTGGTCATTGTTTCATGTGATCACAGAGCCCTGGCTTGAGTGCTAAATGACTGCATACCTACTGCCCAGGAGCAAAAAGAAACTATTGGGGGGGGGGGGGAGCAGGCTCATTGGGGAGTGAGGGCAGAAAGTGTGTTATAGACTCTTAAGCCATGGTACATAAATTCAATTTATCTCAAACACGGTAGGTGGAAATAAGGAATTTGGGCCTGAGGTGTGCAAATCTCATTGGTTTAACAGGGCCTCCAAGCATGATGCTCCCCTCAAAGTGAACAAAGCTAAAAATACAGAAAAGCAGAGCCAGATTCTTTCCTAGAAACCTAATCTTTCCACTCCTTTCCTCTGCATTCCAGCCTGAGAAAGGAGCTTCATGGATGAAACCAAAGGGACATACAAGATGTGGTTTAAAGTTGCCAACAAAAGCTTACAGGTGACCTCTCCCTGCCCTCTGAGGCCCAGCCAGGATGGCTTTCTCATCAGGGCAGTGGGGAGGAGCCCGACCCAGCTCCATTGGCTGCAGGCAGATCCTATTACAGGACCAGGAAGGCCTTACTTAATGTCCCCAGGGGGCCTTTGACACTTGATATTCCGTCACTGTCATTACTATCTCCCACTGACCTAAAGGGTCTGAATATACCTTTCAGATTGAAAATGTGTTTTTAAACTTGGGAGTTCATCTGTTTACTTCCAAATAAAGTCTTTTTTTTTTTTGACTAGCCCTCAAATGTGTTCATTTCTTCTTTCATTGTTTGTGATGATCTAGTCTAAAAGTAAGGTGTGTGATATTAATCAAAACATAGTGCACTCTTTGAATCTGTTTCTTGCTAACAATAATCGTCAACTGAGATGTAAGATGATATAAGAAGGCAACTGCCCAAATACAACTGTAAAGGAACATGTAGTCAGGGTCACTCCACTCCCTACCCACCTGATTTGAAGGTAAGGAGCATGACTAAGTATAAAAACCACTCGGGCTGGACTGTCACAGACCACTTCCCCTGTTGACCTGAAATCATAAATCAGGAAGCAGATCACAGCCTGAAAGATAGTCTGTGAATTTAGGGCCAGGTGTCCAGCTTCGATACTGTCTATTTTTCTCCCTCTAATCCTTCTAAACTGTATACAAAGCACGCTCAGCAGACACATGTCCCTCAAAACTTTGTGTGCATCTGGAATTTAAAGATGTGATTGTGATACTGTGATTCATAATAACAAATGTGTATTTGGAAGTTATCTGGCACAAAACTTCTAAAACTGGCTGCAGAAAGATAGAGCAGCAGATAAGGCACTTTCTTTGTATGCACAAAATAGACCCAGGCTCAATTCCCAGCCCCATGTATGGTTCTCCCAAGTACTGACAGGAGTGATCCCTAAATACAGAACCAGGGTCATACCTAAACATAGTAAACTATGGCTCCAAAAAGTATACAAGTTTCTAAAACCATTGGAATTTCCTAAGACATGACAATAAAGTTATCCCTTGCTGTGATAATAAAGTAACTTAGGAAAACACACAGGGATAGGAGTGGCCATCAGAGCCTCTAATCTAAATTATATGATGAGAAGATAGGCGCTTTGAGTACCATCTCCTTGACCTCTTGAATGATGAGAGGGCCTGGAGGTTTAATTAATCAGCAATGGCCAATGATTTGATCAAATATTTCTAGCTAAGTAGTGAGACCTATTAAAAATAAAAAATGATGGCATTAAAAGAGCCACCAAATTGGTGAGTATGTGGATTTGGAGTAAACTGTATGTAAACTGCACATCCTTCCCTTTCTTTTGCCCTGTGCAGCATTTCCACTGGTTCCTGAATTATTGAAAATAGGGTATTTTCAGGTATAATTAGCAATGAATCTCAAGATGAAATCAACTTGGGTTTAGAATAGAATCCTGCATATAATTTCTTTTGGAAAAAAAAAAAAGAGAAAATTCAGAAATAGCACAGGCAACGTGGAGATCAAGATAGAGATTGAGGTAATCTGTCTTTATACCAGGAAATTAGAAAGATCCTTAGCAAAAGAAATATTTTCTGCCCTCAAGACTGCAGAAGAAAACAAACCTGCCAGTATCTTATTTTGAGACTTTTGGTCTCCAGAACTGTGAGATAATATAATATCTGTTTCCTAAACCATCTAGTTCATGGTAATTTGCTGCCATAGGCCTAGGAAACTATTACAATATGGGTTCCTCAATATTTCTCAGCACAGGATCTGCCTCCTCCTGTTATTTTTCTTTGTTTCAATAGATCCTTAAAGTCCAAATCTTATTCTAGACTAGATCTGGCTTGGGAACAGAAGACTGGCTATTACTCAGTAGTACAAAACAGTATATTTCTTTTGTTTGTTTGTTTGTTTGTTTTAATATAAACAGTTTATTTACTCCAAATAGCAACACAGACTAAATGCCATATAAACACAGAAAGTGATGCGAAGGGAGATGTTGGTGATTGGATCTAATGCTGGAAGCAACATAACCCAGATGTGTGGAGAAGACCAAGAGTGGGAGGTGGGCTTCTCAGGCCTGGAGCCCTCGAAGTTCTGCCTGGGGAGCATGCCTACATCTACACGCACCCCCAAGGAAAGTTTATGACCTTACAGGAGTGGAAATACTGACATCAATATTAAAATAAAAGTAAATTGTACAGAACAATCAAAAGGATAAAAAATGGAAGGAAGAGACCCTGTGTGGTGTATGATAGAGATGGGGATGGCGCCCCCAGACCAGGAATTGTATAGAGCGATGTGGGTTTGCCAAGTGTTGTAAATCAGTTCTTGTCAAACCAATTCCTTCCTTGCTGCTGCCAAGGCTCTGCGTAGGAGGGTGCAAACTTCGTGGCCTGTGCTCGAACCCTCTTCTCATATGCCACACTGTTTTGCAGTAAACTGTGTAGGCCTCTGCTTGAGCATGGTCTTGGATATTTGGTTCATTTAGCAGCTCCTGAATCCCTCGGAGGATCTGCTTGTTCGTGATTCTTTAGGCCGACTTCCAGTCCTTGACCTCCTTCAGGATGGATAGGCACACTGTGCTTGAGGGTGACACTTTGGTGGAGAGGATGGTAATGGTCTTGGAAGAGCATCTGGAGCTCGAACAAGCCACCCTCCCACCTGAAGCCCTTTCTTCCCCGGAATGGCGCACTCCTAGTTCATGAAGTTCATGGTGCCATCAGGGTTTTGGGTGGGAATGGCCATGAAGCCAAAGATTTGGTCCTTCTTCCATGCCTTTCTCTTCTGGGCAAGTCTGCTGACAGCAATCCCAGACATCCTGGCAGCTTCCCTAGGCAGCAGCTGCCTGGCTAGAAAGGCAGACAAGGCGGACACAGTGCTCTTTTGCCTTGGGACCAGAACATATTTCTCAAGTGGGGGACCCCAAGGATATTCCAAGGGAACAGGCGAAAATCACATAATCGGGAAACTACTGGAGGACAGAGGCTCCTACAAGGAGGAAATAAGTTCAGAAGGGACTATCATAGGATAAACAATGAGAAACACTGGTGTTGAGGACATAATAATGGCATGTCTGAGTCAATTATACATATATATCTTTCCAAATATATGTCCATTAACATGTAGGTCACAGACTTGAAAGTTTAGCTATAGTGTAAGCACTTACA
Organism: Crocidura indochinensis; assembly: GCA_004027635.1. Classification (NCBI taxonomy): domain Eukaryota; kingdom Metazoa; phylum Chordata; class Mammalia; order Eulipotyphla; family Soricidae; genus Crocidura; species Crocidura indochinensis. Next base: position 1,424 of record PVKC010021321.1, on the reverse strand, counting down.
ATATAGAGATTGGCAGATACTACAGACCAGCCTTTTCACCCTAGAGATATTATTGCTGAACCTTTACCTGCATGTTATTGTCCGTACCAATGTGTCTACTTTGCCAACACTCATCCTTTTTTTTTGTTTGTTTGTTTTGGGGCCACACCCAGTGACGCTCAGGGGTTACTCCTGGCTATGCGCTCAGAAGTCGCTCCTGGCAGGCACGGGGGACCATATGGGACACCAGGGGATCAAACCGTGGTCTACCCGAGGCAAGGCAGCAGGCACCTTACCTCCTGCGCCACCTCCCGGCTCCCGCCAACACTCATCCTAACGCCATCCTCAACACACAGAACAGATGATCATTTAGCTACACTTTTGCTTTGAGTGTTGATCATTACTCTGTGTATTATTGTATATGAGGTCAACCCCCCATAGGCATTTGATTATTTATAACTTCAGAAAGTTTCTTTTGCACAGTTATTTGCTAGGCTTTCATCTTCAGCAGGCAGCACTTGATAAAAAATATGGAAAATGGCCTGAACCTTAAACGACAAACAGATGAGGAAGTCTGATGAAAATCACACATGTTTGAAGACCATGTGTTTTCACATGAAAAATATATGGGATTTTTAATTGATGTTGACATTAGCTCATGGTAACATTTTTAGCTATCTTAATTAGTGGCTTACAAGAAACAGTAAAGAAAGGAATGTGATCAAGGTGACCCTAGAGGAAACCTGGCTTTGTCTGACCTGTCCTTACCCCCATTTCTCTCCCCAACCAAGTCTCCATTATCTCATTGAAAAGGAAGTGTTTTCTGGTTTGATCTGTTTCTCTGACTATAGTGCAATATGAATAACCCAGCCTGACTTTGCTATCTTTCCAAGTCATGTAGGATTCTAAAGGGCAAGTGTGATATTTATGTTTTAGGTGGTCATGGATGCTAATTTCTAGTTAACGACTTTTGGAGCACACAGTAAGATTGTATCTCTTAGCCTTACTGTGGTTACAATCTGTTAAATGTATTAGAAGAGATGGTATCATGTCATTTTTCTGAGAATTAATACCTCCTTACTACTTTCCCCTTAGATAAAGTGGTTCACTAGAAATGATAGCTCCAGGGCCCAGGAGATAGCATGGAGGTAAGGCGTTTGCCTTTCATGCAAAAGGTCATCGGTTCAAATCCCGGTGCCCCATATGGTCCCCTGTGCCTGCCAGGAGAAATTTCTGAGCATGGAGCCAGGAGTAACCCCTGAGCACTGCCGGGTGTGACCCAAAAACCAAAAAAAAAAAAAAAAGAAATGATAGCTCCAATTGCCTGGGACTAAACAACTGAGTCTCTGGACATTGACCCTGGCAAATAATCACATGAGATATAATTCTGGGTTGATCAGGATCCTAGATTTGAAGGTTATTTATTGATCATCTACAAAAATTAT
>PVKC010021320.1:0-18239 GCA_004027635.1 Crocidura indochinensis | reverse complement strand
ACCATGAGCACTGTGTGTTTGTGTGTGTTTTCTTGGGCCACACAGTGAGCACTTAGGGGTTACTCCTGGTTCTGTGTTCAGAAATTGCTCCTGACAGTCTTGGGGAACCATATGAGATGCCGGGAATCAAACCCGGGTCCATCCCAGGTTGGCCTCGTACAAAGCAAACACCTGATCACTGCCCTAGAATGCAGTTTTTCTTCAGGTGAGCTAAGATGTCTGTAAATACTCTCGGGTGGTGTCTGGAGCCTACAAACTGGTCGCTAATCAGGAGCTGTGCCTTTGTGGGGCCTCCATCTCCTGAGAAGGCTTCACTTTCATTTCTGGAAAAACAAGTTAGAATGATAGTTCTTTGAAGACCCTCTTTCGCTGATACATCTGTCAGATCTGGTTGTGGGTTGGCTTGCTTAGCGATAGCTTATTAATGACCTTGTGGAGGGAGTTTGGAGTAAGTTGAGAACATCACCAATAACCTGTGCTTGAATGGTTACCGATCCTGCTCTTCAACTTGAGGAAAGAGTTTTAAATTACTGACGAAGAGCTGAGTGAGATGGCATAGCGAGGAAGGTGCTTACCTTGGATAGAATGACCCAGGCTTGATCCCTGAGCATAGAAGTGAGGAACAATCCCCGAGCACAGCTAGGAATGGTCCCCCAAACAATAACAACAAATTATTGACTGAGATTCTATTTCACAATATCAGTATTCCTTCGCTTAAGATGCAAAGATCCTAGCACCAAAGATACTGTTTTGCATACACATGGCCTTAAAAAAAAATCAATGCTGAAGTCATAATTAAGAAGGAAATTTATCGTTTTAAAATCTATAAGGTTTTCTGAGAAAAGATTTGCTTTCAAATCTAAGGCTTTTAGCTGGTGTCTAATAAAGTCGTTAAAAATGACCGAACTTCCGAGAACTAATTAAATTAAGGCTTCACTTATTCCAGCTTCTTTCCACAAAGATGTGTTTCTAAAAGCTGTTAAAAGGAAACACAGATTATTGCAAAACACTTTCATGGCAGCTGCTGAGACCTGCTCCATCAACATGCAACATAAGCATGCTTAGAACTATGAACAAACAGAAAGCAGTGGAAGAGCCCAGACTCCATCTGATCAACCAGTTTGCAAACCCCTGGCCAGAGTGCAATTTATAGAATGAAGCAAAAAAGGGGCCAGTGAGAGAATACAATGGATAGTGTTTGACTTGCACGTGGCAGACCTGTGTTATCCCTACCATCCTTTACGGACCCAAGTACTGCTCCTAGAGTGATTCCTGAATGCAGAGCCAAAAGTAACCCCTGAGTATTGCTGAGTGTGGCCCCAAACAAATAAACAAACAAACAAAAAATAAGAATTAAGTAAAACACTCATGAGAAATATGGTGAGGCCATCTAGGAAGACAAGAGTGATTATTTTTTTTGGGGGGGAGGAGATATTAGGACCAAACCAAGAGGTGTTCTGAGCTTCTTCCTGGTTTGGCATGTAGGTAATTTCTGGGTTTGGACACCTATAAGGCAAGAGCCTTAATCCTTGTACTATCTCTCCAGTTCCTACTCTTTTATGGGGGATAGGGTTGGGAGCACAACCAGCAGTGCTCAGGAATTACTCATAGCTCTGTAAAGGAATAGGGAAAATGCATGACTATAGGGATGATGACAGCAGAATGTGACCAAGACAAATATGAGTCACCCTGAGTGCAGCTTAGAGTGTGGCATCTTGTATTTTTGTTTGGTTTTTAGGCAACATCCAGTAGCTCTGTGCAGGGGGATCACTCCTGTGGTGCTAAGGGGACAGTATCTGGATCAGAGATCAAACCTGGGTCAGCTGCATGCAGGGAGGTGGCTTACCCACTGTGCTATTGCTCCAATCCCTAAGGATAAATTTGAAGAAAACAGGGATATTAATTTCACTGGGCTACTAGGATCCACTCTTTGTCTTTTTCACTTCTTTGTCTATCACATCATAGAGAAATTCTCTAAAAAAGATGGGAAGATTTGACAAGGTAGTTGTAAATATATTAGAAGTCCAGGCAAGTTGGATCCAGGGTCGTCATTAAGATTCACAGTCTCTGGAGAAATATATTGACCACCATAAATTGATTTTCTGTCAAGACTGTTGTTCCTGACATAAAAATCAATGGTGATCAATAGCCACTTAATATATTTACTGTCCACTGTCAAATTCCCTCAGAATTTCAAACACGTCTTCCTAACTAGCTATTGTGGACATCAGAAAGAGCCTTGCCTCACATCTGAGGGAGCCCCACAGCACCACCACACAGATGTGGCTCGTGTCTCAGAGGGACACAGGTTCCTTTTCACAGAAAACGTTTCAACTACTTACTGTGATCTTATTAAATATTTTATATACAATCACAGAAACAAAAGAATCTCCATTTTTCCTAATTTCCTTTTGGGGGCCAGGAATTGAACCCCAGGCCCATACAGGTTATATTTTTTAATTATAGTTTTTTAAGAAATGAAGACAGCAAAAGTAAAAATAAAAACAAACATATCTTTCCAAAAGGTTAACAAGAAGGGACAGAGGGAGAGGCTTAAGCCAAGTAATGACCACAGTCTTGTCAGAAAGTGGTTGATGTTGTGGGAAGAGTGAGTGAATCATTGTCTGAGTGCATTAGTATCAGATCTGTCTAATGAATGCTGTGGACTAGAGAATATTTAACAAGCCCACACCAGTCTCAATGTTCCTGTTCTTAGTTTCTCTTCATAGGCATCTAAGATAAAGTCTTATACGACTGTCTTCAAATACTAGTTTTAGAGGAGGAATTGTCAGTTTTCAGCTGCCTAAATTCACTTGACATTATCAACAGGCACCAGTCTAGTGAAATAATAAGAAATTAAAAATGGGGCCAGAGTGATAGCACAGTGGTAGGGTGTTTGCCTTGCAAGCAGTCGACCTGTAATAGGTCCGGCTTTGATTCCTGGCATCCCTTATGGTCCCTTAAGTCTGCCAGGAGCAATTTCTGAGAACAGAGCCAGGAATAACCCCTGAGTGCTGCTGGGGGTGGCCCTAAAACCAAAAATAAATAAATAAAAAAAGAAATTAAAAATGGGTTAAAATTTATAACAATGATCGTTGGTGCCTCATAGTTCCTTGAACACAGCCTGGCATGCCCTTGTCTTCCCCCTCCCCTGCCCAAAATGGCAAATTACACTCTGATGGTAGTGTCAGTGCAGTAACTTTGTACGCCAAAAGCTTCAAAGTCATCAATGATCTAGACCATGTTACCTCAAGAGATATTTGAAACAGAACATATATACAATATATATATCAATGTCAAATTAAACCTGAGCTTTATTTATTTATTTCTAATCTCATTTATTTCTAATCTCAAATCAAGGATCTGGGACATTACCAGAAGTTCAGATGTTCCTAACACATCTAGCGTCAGGGACTGCATCCTGGAGTAGTGTACGCCCAGCTCCCGGTGGATTCCAGAACACTCAATACAAGTCAGAATACCCAGATTGGTGGAAAGCCAGGTTGGATCTGCCAAAGAAAATAAAAAACATTGGAGCTTACAGGAGGCTGAGGTCCAGAACTTTTCTCCTGCAGTTACAGAACACGGAGCTTTGAGAATGGTCCTTGGCACAGTTGGAGCCCTCATTCCTTCTTGATTACTAAGTCATACACAACCCACACATAGGCACATGTCCAGTCTTCTCTGCCCATCCATCTACTTCCCTTCTTTCAAGTGACACTGTGCATACTAATATGTAGGTATGTAGGACACAGTGAACCCTAGTGGCCACAAGTTCCCCTTCAACCCCAGGCTCTAGGGTGGTTCTGAATACAGACTACTCCCTTGCCAACCAGGTCATTTAAATAAAAGTTGGAGGGATAGTATAGTAGGTAGGGCATTTGACCCAGATTCTACACCTTGTATCTCATATGATTTCTCGAGCTCCACCAGTGATCTGTGAGTACAGAGCCAAGAGTCAACCTGGAACACTGTAAGTATGGCCCAAACATGCTCCCCATAATCCTTTTTGAGTACAGGGAAGCTAGAGAAAAATGAGTCTTGCTAAAGTTTGCTACCGCATGGGAAACACTATTAAAACATGCCTGTCCTGTATGTTTACAAAGATGCTAACTCAAAATGACACACATATGTGATGATGCTTGTTTGGCACAATAGTAAGAGCACAATGTGAAATTATAGATCCATCCTACAAAGATAGCTTCATTTCACACACATGAGAGCCTCTGGAAGCAAAGTGGGTTCAGGAGATTTCGGTGTTTACAAAAGTGAGGTATCTTGGCCCAGGAGCGTGTAGAGCTAGACTGAAATCCTGCCTTTATCTGAACTCAACCCATGTATGCACCATGTCATCATGCTTTGCTTTTATTTGGGGACAACACTCAGCAGTACATCAGGGGATACTGTCCAGAGGTCATTCCAAACAGTACTCGGGAACCATTTGATGCTAAGGACTGAAACTGGGGCTCCTACTTGCAAAGCCTGAGTCGGTTTTACAGGACACTCCTCATCCTCTGGCATTTGCTCTTGTACACATTTATACCTTATTCATTTGTCTAGTATTTCCCTGAGACCTAAGTGCTTGATAAGTTTTTGTTTGGGGACAACAACCTGTGGTGCTCAGGGGTTTCTCATGACTCTACACTGAAGAATTATTCCTGGTGGTGTCTGGGGGACCATGTGTGGTGTTGGAGATATAACCTGGGTCTCCCAGAAAGCAAGACTCTTACCCACTGTACTATCTCTTTGGTCCCACACATGGCAAGTTTTAAAATCACTCATGCTTCTGAGCATATGTGAGAGGGTGATCCAAAGCAGTGCTCAGAAACTGAGGCCATTCCTGGTGCTACTTAGGCCAGAGATGCAAGGGGCCACTGCACAAAAGATTTATTCTCATGGTCAAACCAGCAAAGGAATCTTTCTCTGTGGCCAACAGAGCTTTCTAGGCAGTAGTAGTAGGGATCACAGAGCAATTGTCAACTCTCCACTCCACGGATGTTGTGTTGCAATTTAGAGGCGTGAAAAGGCAATGACCACACTTAGACACAATTTTTCTTCACAATTGTTCAGAAAAAAGGAGTTGTGAGTTATCCTCAATCTCCCTACGTCATTCCATTAAAAAAAGTGGGGGGATGTTCTAGGAATCAAACCCAGAGCTTTATATATTCAAGGCATATATACTATCACTTAATTACAAGCATGGCCCCCATCATTTCATCTAATTAGAAGAAGTCAGCTGCTGAAAACTTTTAAAATGTTGTTCCATTTTGAACATTAAAAATGTTCATTCTTACCCATTAAAAATGAAGTTTTTACTAAACTTCATCAAAATGCAAAACAAGGGGCTTGGGAAAATGAAGCTCAGAACCTGGGAGTTTGCTTTGCAAGCCTGAAGTCCTGATTTATTGAGATAAATAGATAAATCTATTTAGATAAGTAGATAAATCTCTCACTTCATGTATGGTATTTGGAGAAGGTCTGCAAACATTTTTTTTCCAATTTTGGGTCCACCCATGGCAGTGCCAGGTTTCAAATCTGAGTTGGTCATATGCAGGAAAGTGCTATCATCTCTCCTGCTCCCTGTCAATGATCTTTTCTTTTTTGGTTTTTGGGCCACACCAGTGATGCTCAGGGGTTAGTCCTGGCTATGCGCTCAGAAATTGCTACTGGCTTGGGGGACCATATGGTATGCTGGGGATTGAACTGAGGTTCATCCTGGATCAGCCCTGTGCAAGGCAAACATCCTACTGCTGTGCTATTGCTCCGGCCCTCGATCTTAACTAGGCTTTTCACTCTCTGGTTAGAATAAGTGGTGTCTAACAAAGATAGCAACTCTTCAAGGAACCAGAGAGCAGATTGAACATTAAATATAGCCACAAAGGTTCTGCAAAGTTATAGAGAGGGTGGATTTGTATCTGGAACCCACCCCTCTGCAACCTCTGGAGCCAATATGAAAACACTAATTTCAATCTTACTCCTTATTTTCATTTCTCAAAAAGTGTTTAAATCCATGCAATTCTGTCTGATGATTGCTACTGGGCCTGGATCGGGGGTGCTAGGGACTGAGAGCTTGCACACCCATCCCCATGCACCAGGCAGCCTGTACATGGTTCTGGGAGCACAGTGAGATGGGCCGAACTTCCTGTTTGAAATGAAAGGGAGTCAATGACCAAACATGGCAGGGATGTCAGAATGCTGGGTAGGCAGTTTGGTCACCTGCAGCCCCGCAGTCGCAGCACACGTCGTTGCCAGTCATCCGCTGCACTTCGGAAATGATCTCTTTGGTGAGTTCCTGCACGATGTTATTTTCTCCGGTATTGTCATCTCCCTTAAATGCATTGTTCAGAGCTTCTTCTTTGCTGTTTTGCAGCACCGACATCCATCTAGAAAAACACAGAGTGACTTGGTTCAATCCCACAATGGTGAAGTTCCAGCCCCAACCTCACCTCCACAGAACTTACATCTGACACTCTTGTTCATCCTCTGCTTGAAAGTGGTACGTCCTGTCATCTGCAGCAAGACAATCCCAGCAATTGGGAGCACGGGAAGAAACGTGTTCATAATTCCAAAAGAAAAGGTTACTACAATTAGCCTCCGCTAGGAAATGAATGACTGATATAAAACCAAGCACTCCTTCCCATCTCTAACAGGCCTGACCTTGCTGTTAACTGTGGCTTCTAACAGAAAGGAGTGATTCTTCTGTCCCTTCTCTCCCTTCAAATCTAAAGTTATGCAGCTTTCAAGAACACTGACAATTTGGTGAATATTCATGGTCCTTTCCAATGCTTTATTTATTTGGGGGGGGCCTCCCAAGCAGAGTTAAGGGGGCTTGGAGGCCACTTTCTGTGATACTCGGAGTTTTAGTGATGCTGGAGCTGCGAGGGCCATACCAGCAGTGCTGGAAATGGGATGAGGGTGTGTCTATGATGCTGGGGATAGAACCCAGTGCCTACATATACAAAGCATACAGACCTGACACCTGTATCTCCATGGACTCTCAAAACCTTAAATGGGGGTATTTACCAATCAGTGGGCTTTGGGACCCCACTGGTGATTCTCAGAAGAATGGATTAAGGTTTGATATGAGGGTCCACAGCTCTGGTGCTGCTCAGGTCTTGCAGTGAGAATCATTCAGAGCACTGAGACCTGTACCCTGTGATGCTCAAGGGGACCCTATGATGCTGGAGCTCCAGCCAGGCAGCCACATGTATGGTATGCATGTTTTAAACACCCCCCCCTTACTGTCTCTCCAGCCCCTTTATTTGTAAAGCCTGCTGCTAAGTTGGCTTCTCAACATAATTATTTGCTTTGTTTTTGTTTTCGTGCCACACCTGGCAGTGTTCAGGGGTTACTCCTGGCTCTGCACTCAGAGGTCACTCCTGTTAGACTTGGGAGACCATATGTGATGCTAGAGATCAAACTGGGTCCACAGCATGCAAGGCAAATGCACTACCGCTGTGATATCACTCCAGCCCCCAATTCCTAGACTACTTACAAAGCATTTAGAGATATTGGGATTTAAAAAAAAAAAACAGGACCCATATCTCCTACATGTTGAATCTAGAGTTTTTCTCTTATTAAAGAAAACACTTGTACCTGACCCCCTAGTGCCTGTCTTTTGAAAGGGGAGACTGAACCCTGTCTTCCTCCAACAGACTGCGAGCCTGCCACAAAAAAAAAATTGCCAAGCACAAAGGCTTGCCTTATTTTCTTTATGATTTTTTTTCACCCCAGTCCCCCTGGAGTACGGTGAGGGCATCCTCACAATAGATGGCTCTGCGGGGATGCTACAAAAGAGACAGGGAGGCGGCAAGAACTAGCAGTGATGGGGAATGTGGTCTCAGAAACAAAGGCTTCCCAAGACCAGGGGAAGACCCATCGCTTCAGCTGAGCCTCATTTCTGACAGGACCCAGCTGGGAAGGACCAGCACATAGAAGCGCCTGTTTTATGGTCTCAGACAGGGAGCTTAGGCACGGGCTGATCTCCTATAATCTCCCAGACAGGACAGCCTAGAAACTGAGGGAACAGGACAGGATGCAAGTCAATTCCCAACTCTGTTGTCATGACAGGCGGTGATGATGACCCGGAGAGCAAACATGGGTGCCACCAGCTAGGAAGGCAGCTCAATGGGAAAACTGGGTCTTCCAAACTTGGTACCTGGAAGGGAATGGAATGGCTGCCCTAGGTGAGCACTGGAACCAATTTCTTTAGGGCAAGGGTGTCTCTCAGGGGAACTTACGAGAAATAAGGTCAAAGCACTTCTTCTCCTCGGGGTTGGTCTTCACTTGGCAGGTTAGAAGGTTGAGCTTTGCAGGAGGGCGGTTAGCCTGTTTTTAAATGAACACAGTTGGGGATGGGTGGGGAGCAAGAGAGAGGCACAGAGCATCACTCCTCATGAACACTCAGCAAGCTTCCTCCCCTCCACTGGCAGAGGCAGCTTTCAGAAGCATGTCTGCACAGGGAGGATGAGGACAGCCATTCAGGGTGGTTCCCCTGCCAGAAGGCAAGAGTCCAGAGCTCTCAATGAGGGGAACTTGGTAGCCTACAAACCCACCCTGATGAGGAACAAGCCAAGTCAACTCTGACACTCCTGGCAGCACAGAATCGCACCAGATGCCTCTTATATCCTGTTAACTTGATTTTTTATGGGAAGCCACCAGATACTCTGCAAATCTGTCAACAGGAACAGAATCCTCAGGATTGAAACACTCACTCACTGTTGATGCTCTTAGGCATCTAGCCCTGATTTCTAGCTGAAGGCAGAGATTGTGTTGGGGGACCAGATACCACGACCCTGCTCAACTGATGGTGACAGAATTCTGAGAGTAAACAGTCCTGGGGGAAGACGGGCTCAGTACAAAAATCACAGAGAAATGATTTTTCTGTAATAAAGTGCTGGCAAACAAAAAAAAAATAGAGTTGTAATCTCAAATGTTTAACCTGTCATTTAACAATTTGTCACTTAGTCCATTCACAAAAAGTACAAAAAATACCCCATTCACATAAATACCCACCCCCTCAACAAAAAAATAACAAGAAATAATTTTCTGTAATGAAGTGATGGCAAACAAAAAAATAGAATTGTAATCCTGAATGTTTAATCTGTCATTTAGCAATCCATCACTTAATTCATTCACAAAAACAAAACAAAACAAAACAAACCCACCCCATTCACATAAATATTCCTACATAACAGTAACAAGAAATCACAACACACTTTTGTCAGAGATGTGTCAAAAGGGTTATATTATTACCATTTCAAAAACGGTTACAATTAGTCCAAAGAAAAGGTAAGGACAATGGGCTAAAGGACAGTGGCTAAAGAAGACCATTTAAAGGGAGGAAAGATGCTCTAATTCAGTGTCCCCCCCTCCCCCCAATTTATAAGACCTTCTAAAGGAAGTCTGCATTCTTCTTTGTACCTGATGGGTGAACAGCTAAAACTCTTTGAGACTGTATAAAAATTAGTGGACACTCTTTTCAACTCAACAGAACCCTTGGCAGTGTGACACTGCCTGAAATTTGGCAAAGAAGACAACCAATTAGAGTTAATTCATCCCAAGGATCACTTCCTTGGCAGTGCCATATAAGCACAACCAGCCTTGGCTAAGGGGAGGCAGCTTCGCTGTAGGGCTTTCTCTGAACTCGGTAGGCTGCAAGTGTAGAGACACAAGCTCCTATTTCCCAGGCTGTCAGATTCCTAGGAAGTCATCGATCTCCCTAACAATGTAAATGCACCACTGCTGCCCCAGTTTAAAGACTCATATTCCTAGCCAAAGGTTAAATCCTGCTCTTATAGACCCACCTACCTACTAAAGAGTTGGTGTTTTGTCCTGACAAAAGATGCTAGCTACATAGGCAAACTACTCAGAGAGACACATATAAAAAGAATGACGTCTAAAGCATCATTGAGCTCCTGTTCTTTGCAGAGATAAAAATCACACCACATGGTTGGGGGGGAGAGGGGGTGGAAAGAGAGGAGAGGGATATCTAGAGAGTGAGGAAAAGAGAGAGAGAGGAGGAGAAGGGGAGATTTCTGCCTTCCAGGCCATGAACCTGCTACTTTTCCTGGAAAGGAAAAGGACAACCCCTCCTGATACAGGAGTTAGGGGGATGGGGGCACAATGCCTGTTCCAGCTGCCCAGAGTCAAGCATCTACATGTGGATGAAGAGCTGGGAGAGCGGAGCGGGGAATCTGGGTTCCCCCAAACACAAAGCGCTCATTGAATATGCACATTGTGTGGCAAGTTGAGCTGTTGACATGTTAGAAAAGTTTAGTTATCACTGTTGCTCTCTGCCAAAAACCAGAGCAAGTCAGCAACATGAACACACAGAACAACCCAAACAAACCAAAGAAATTCCCCGAACCAGCTAATCCCCCTCCATGTCTTTCAAGAGAAAGCACAGGCAATGGAAGTGATGTGAACCAAAGTTGATGTGTCAGCAAAGGATTACAAGCACTGTTTTCTTTTCTGCATGGAAATGCTCTGGTTCAACTTGAGGCCATGAGTCTTGTGGAACATTTGGGGGGGATATAGAGAGGGGGTAAGGGGTGGGAGAGAATATCCAGTGATGCTCAGGTCTTATTCCTGGTTTTATATTCAGGGATCACTCCTTGCGACCTTGGGGTACGGGGTGCCAGAAATGGAACCTGGGTTGACTAGTTTGCAAGCCAAACACCCTACTCATTGTGATATATATATAGCTCTGGTCACTCTTGTGGATTACTTTATGACTCAATATCTGTAAACAAACATGAACTGAAACTCAACTCATGTTTTATGAGATAGCCTACAAAAAGGCAGTAAACCCGAGTTCAAAACAAGCAGCAGCGTGGAAAGCGAATTGAAAGTGTTTACAGGGGCCAGAGAGATAGCACAGCAGTAAGACGTTTGCCTTGCACAGGGCCAACACAGGACAGACCCTGGTTCGAATCCTGGCATCCCCTATGGTCCCCCGAGCCTTCCTGGAATGCCTTCTGAGCACAGAGTCAGGAGTAATTCCTGAGTGTCACCAGGTGTGACCCCTCCCCCCAAAAAAGAAAGTGTTCTACTGATGGGAAGATTCACTCTATGTGGCTCCATGAGTGACATGTGGTCATAAATCAGGATAGAGGGCCCAGAGGCTCCTACAGCAGGTAAGTAATAGTTACTAGTTTTTCATTTCTCCCTTCCCAGGCTGAAATGAAGTCAGGTGGAAATGAAGTCAGAGTCACTCTGTGCTGCAAACCTTCCTCCATGAGGTCCCAACCCTTGCCCGCTTACTTAATTTTCATGCTTGTAAATACTAAGGACTGTTTCTCCAGAACCTACTGTAAGCTACACCAATCTAGGAGTCTGGTAAAGCCTATTTATGCTCCTCGACAGTATTGTCTTTGCCCAGAGTGACTGGTGGAAATGGAACAGAGAGGGGTCAGAGGTAGACTCAGAACTATGGCTACACCATTCACCAAGAGCTTGAGACTGCAACAGGTAGAGTTCCTGGCCTCATGTTTGAGGAGAGAAATGTAAGCTGCTGGGGCCAGAGAGATAGCACATTGATAGGGATAGCACAGAGGTAGGGCATTTGCCTTGCATGCGGCCGACCAAGGAGGGTTCTAGTTTGATTCTCGGCATCCCATATGGTCCATCAGCCTGCCAGGGCTGATTTTTGAGTGAAGAAGCCAGGAGTGACCCTTGGGTGTGCCATTGGCGTGCCATTGGGTGTGGCCCGAAAACCAACCAACCAACCAACCAACCAACCAACCAACCAACCAATCAATAAATAAATAAAGTTTAAAAAAAATGCAAGCTGCAAGCAGCAAAACAGCAATCAACGAAGCTATGAGACACTTTCAGAAATGTCTTCCAGGCAACATGGCTCTCACCAGATCCTGCCACATAACAGCTAAGCTGATAATGTGTCCCACTTAGAAGAGTACGCTGGAGAAAACCACTGAGTTTGTAACCGAGTCCCCTTAATCTAGATTAGAAAGGCATTTTATTCAGACTGATTTCTAATAGGCTTGACATAACAGGGTTCAGTTTTCCCACCTGAGCTTTATGCATAGCGGACAGAAACCGGACTTGATGGGCCAGAGAGATAGTACAGTTACTAAGGCTCTTGCTTTGCACTCAGCCAACCCAGATTCTGTCCCCAGCATTATATACAGTCCTCCAGAGACCACCTGGAATAACAGCCAAGAGTAGAGCTACAAGACACCCTCAAACATTACTTTGTGGCTCAAAAACAAAAAGAAAAGAAACAGGACTTGGTGTAGGCTGCAGTGAGTTAGATTCTAAAAATCCAATTACTGAAATCTCTCATCTCTTAGATTTGACTCTGATTCCGAACCACTTATTCATTTTCCTCTTCAAGGAAAAGCAGAAATCTTCCCAAGTTAGATGACTGATTTCCAGATGCAAAAATAAGCAGGGAGTGATTTGCTCGTTAGTTTTTGTTTTTATTTCTTTTTTGCTTATTTGTCTGTTTCTAGAGGTCACACAACTCTCTTCATCAGGAATTTGTGACTCTGAGGTCGAGAAAAAAAGTCTCTTTCTGGATAGAAAAAGCACAAAAAGATTGCAGGTGAACCAGATCAAGAAGAAACCCAAAGAAACTCTTAATAAGGAAATCCTTTAAAATGCATCCTTTGTGCTGTGTGGGAGTGCCCAGATTGGAGTTCCACTCTCTCTCCCCTTTGGACAGTAAGGTACAGGAATTAAAAAGAATACTTACGGTACCATGGGAAATGGTCAGAAAGCCGTTTTTAACCGAACATTTCCTTTTCTGCCACACTTTTCGAATCCTTACAGATAAATTGGGGGGGATGGGGGAGAACATTAGAAAATTTGACACAGGAAGTAATCAGATATACACATAAGCTGCACCACCATTCCACATACCCGTCACTTTTCTTATAGAGGTTCCCATTTCGTTCAGTTCCATGTTCCTTATTTCCCTGAGGTTGATGTAAACTATAGGCTGTGCTCTGGCGAATTTGTGAATCCTGGAAACAAACAAGAGGTAGTTTTTATTTTTGTATGTCCTTTTGTTTGTTTGTTTGTTTTTTTTTTTTGTTTTTGGGCCATACCTGGCGACGCTCAGGGGTTACTCCTGGCTATGTGCTCAGAAATTGCTCCTGGCTTGGGGGACCATATAGGACACCGGGGGATTGAACCAAGGTCTGTCCTAGGCTAGTGCAGGCAAGGCAGACGCCTTACCGTTGTGGCCCCAGGTTCCCTTATTTTTCTATTTTTAAAAAAAGGTGAAAGCTGCATACAATGGAAATGTATGCCCTTAAAATACTTGGATAGACAAACTTCCCCCTTCTTAACACATCAAAGAGAGGGGACATAAACTTGTATCCAGGAGTTCAAATACCACTGAGGAGGCTGAAGAAGGAAATGTCTAAAAATAGAATCTCCAAACTGGCAGGAAGAATGAAGCATTCGGAAGAAACAAGGTTTGACTTAATGATGAGTCAGTTTAAATTCCTGATAATGGCAAAAAGCTCTTGTAGCAAAATCACCCACAGAGAAGGAAAGCACACTGGGGAATTAGATTAAGTAGGCAGGACTTTCAAACCAAAAAGGCAAACACATCCCTAAACATTCTCTCTTTTCTTTTTTTTTTTTCTTTTTGGGGGCCACACCTGGCAGCACTCCTGGCTCTTGCGTTCAGAAGTCACTCCTGGCAGGCTTGTAGGGACTATGGGGTGCCGGGAATTGAACCAGCATACTGGGTGGGCTGTGTGCAAGGCAAATGCCCTATCACTGTGCTATTGCTCTGGCCCATTCTGTCTCTATTGGCAAGTTAGTACTGTCTCAGTTTCCTCCCCAGACATGGGGGAGACATATACATATACATATACATGCCTGTGGATCTGGTACATACATATTGAACCATACAGTTAGATATTGGGACAAGTGCATACGTGGCTCTATTCAGAGGTTATGCCTGGGTTTGAATTAAGGGGTCACTTTTGGCGGTGCTTGGGGGACAATATGGGATGCCAAGGACAGAACTTGGGTCAGCCACATGCGAGTCCAATGTCCTACCCTCTGTATTAATGCTCTGGCTGGTCCTGAAAAAGTGAGTGTTTAAGCTGAAGGCGAGAACTAGAGAGGGTACTTGGAGGAGGAGATGGCTGACAAAGGGACAGAGGAAGGTGGCAGCTGTGCTCTCTTCCAGGAAAATAAGAACAAATTGACCAGCTAAGACATAAGTAGGCCAACAGGAAGAAGGAACAGTCTGAAGTCCGAATTTTGAATTTATCTCAAAGAAGTAGGATACTTGACAGTTTTAAATATTTTTAAAGCAGAAAAATAGATTTTTTAAAAGCAAAAATATTTTTGGACTAAGTTCTTTATATCTACCTTTGTTTGTTTGTTTGTTTGTTTTTTTGCTTTGAATTTTAGATACCATGAAGATAAAAACTCTTCTTAACCCAAGGTCATTTCATAAGAGTTCAGTTTTAGGGGCCAAAGTGATTGCACAGCAGGTAGGGCATTTGCCTTGCCCATGGCCAACCCAGGTTCGATTCCCAACATCACACATGCTCCCTTGAGTCTGCCAGGAGTGATTTCAGAGTGCAGTGCCAGGAGCAATCCCTAAGTGCCATTAGGTATAAAGAAAAAAACAAACAAAATAACAAACAAACAAACAAAAAAGAGTTAAATCTCAGTTCTTATACATAGGTCCTAAGTGATGGTCTTACTTTGACTCGTTTTAAGTTAATCTTTCATTTTACTTTTTGATTATGGTGAGGTAGGTAGGGGATTCAAATTTACCACTTTGTTTCAGCTATCAAGGTGTTGTGCCAGCACCTTTTGTCAAAGATTAAGCTTTCCTCTTGAACTATCTTGGCACCCTTGATGAAAGTCAAGTCAATTGACCATAAATATGAGATTTTATTTCTGGATTCTCAACTTCATTCCAATGACTGATAAGTCTAATCTTGGACCAGTACCACTCTACCCTGATTATTACTACTAGGCGGTTAAGTTTTGAAGTCTGTAAGTATGAGTCTTCCAAATTTGTTCTTTTTAACATTTTGACTATTTTGGTTCTCTTGCAAACCTGTTATGAAACAGGTTAAGTTTTGTAAGAAGGCAGCTGAAATTTTGATATGGATTTTATTGAATTTACATTTCTTTTTTCTTTCTGGGCCACATTTGGCAATGCTTACTCAACAATCCTTCCTGGTAGGCTGGGGCACTATATGGATGCCAGGACTTGAACCTTGGGTTGACTTGGTACAAGACATGCACCCTAACTGCTGTATTATGACTCTGCCCACCCCCTGAATTGACTATTCATTTATTTATTTATTTTTTGGTTTTTGGATCACAGTTGGCAGCCTCAGGGGTTACTCCTGGCTCTACACTCAGAAATTGCTCCTGGCAGGCTCGAGGGATCATATGGGTTGCCAGGATTCGAACCACCGTCCTTCTGCATGCAAGGCAAATACCCTACCTCCATGCTATCTTTTGGCCCCTGAATTGTTCTTTTAATTTGGAGAGTACGCCAGCCATTTTCATAATACATTCTTTCATTATTCCAATCCACAATATTGGCTCTGTCTAGTGCGTGAATTTTTTAAATTCTGCAATTAATATGGGACATGTCTTTTAAGAAACCCACCCTATCTGAATAGTCATTGATGTGCATGGGCATTCCATTACTAAGCTGACTACAGAAGCAGATCCTGAATAAAAGAAGCCCAAATAGGAGGAACGGCCTGCTTTTCCTTAGGGAGTTCACAGATGTATTCATGCCTTTGGGACAACTAGGGCAAGAATTCATTCATTGGATGGTGCAGTCCCAGACTATGTTTTCTCAAAAGGGCAGAATAGTCACACTGAAATATTTAGCACACTCTCAGCGTTAAACGTGCTGGAAATAAATACAGTAGAGAGAAAATGGAGAAATAATGCTCACCTATCCTTTTGAAGGCTAAAAATAAACCTGTCAAAAAACTAAATTGCACTACCAAGAACTTATATATTGATGAGGGGAGGGAGAGTGGAACCTCTGTACAAAGTGTTGAAATCATGTCATGGGACAATGCTTCGAAAAGTGTTCATGCCGAGAATACTAATCAGAATTCCTTTCAGGTCTAATGAAGAAAAAAAGGACAATCCTTTTTTGTTTTGTTTTGGGGGTCCACACCTAGCAGTGCTCAGGGGTTATTCCTGGCTCTGTACTCAGGGACCACTCCTGGTGACACTCAGAGTAAGGGGATGCTAGGATTGAAACCAAGTTGGCAATGTGCAAGACAAATGCTCTACCTGCTGTGCTATTGCTCTAGCCCCATTATGCCTCCCACCAACAAAACCAAACCTTATGCAAGAATCTGACTACTTTTTTGTTTTGTTTTAGACCAGACATTGCTTGAACCAATTAAAATATGAAGTTAAAGGGGCCAGAGCAATAGCACAGTGGTGGGGTGTTTGCCTTGCACACGGTCAATACAGGACGGACCCTGGTTCAAGTGCTGGCATCCCATATGGTCCCTGAGCCTGCCAGGAGTGACTTCTGAGCACAATGCCAGGAGTAACCCCTGAGCACTGCTAGGTGCAACCCAAAAACCAATAAAATAAAATAAAATAAAATATGAAGTTAGGTTATCATGTTAAGTTATTTGGGGGTGGTGGGGTGGTGAAGTGGTGGCTCAGTCAATAGTTTAGGCAACACTCAGGGCTTACTCCTGGCTCTGCTCTCAGGGATCACTCCAGATGAGCTTGGGGGAAACATAAGGGTGCCTGAGGTCAAACCCAGATGGCCATACACAAGGCAAGCACTTTCCTCACTGTACTATGCTCTGGTCCCATAATCTTAAATCTTAAGAGAATCTTTCACATTTTACATACAGATTTATTCATATCAGCAATATTTCTGAGTTGTCTTTAACTAGAACATGATAAAATATTTACTTTCTCTGCTCACATCTCAGAAAGTCTATATTCAGACAATTCTCTATTGAGCATTTTGCCAAGGAATCTCCTCTGGATGCTTACAATTTCTCAGTTAAGGGAATGATGTGATGTGCGATGTTGCTCATCTTCCTAGGGAATGAATATCTTATTCAGTTACAAGGACATGGTTAGGTTCTGAAAGCAATGCCAATCAAGCTCTCTTTCATGGCCTAATTAAATGTTTTAAAGATCACTACAAACGTACTCTCCTCTCCTTTATTTCTAGGTAATATTAAAAAGGATGCTATTTGTCACAAGATAATAAAGTCACATAATCTTTCAAAGTGCAGGTTGGCAATGGAATACACCAGGGCTTAAATCCTGGAGCCTCCATTGCTAATGTGCTATAGTCAGTGCACTTACCCTTTCTCAGTCTAGACTATAAACGAGGCCTGATGCTACCTACTCTGTGCCATGGGCTACTGGTCACTCTAAAATTATGACAAGAAAAGTCTGCAAACAGAGGAAGTCGATAATGTCCTGACAATGGAGATCAGAACCCTGACAGAGAATGAGAGATCAAATGGAGAAGGCTTGTTGATGAAGGCATGAAAACAGGAAGTGGGAAGGACCAGGAGAAACCTAAAGGCCTGCTCATGTTATCTTTGTTTTGGAAAAGTAAAATCTGCTTAGAAGTATCAATAATTAAAGATGAGAGAGTTAAATGTCCTAAGAAAAAAAAAGTCAAGAATTAAATGCTTTAATAAACAAAGTCTCAATTTCAACATGGTTTGTAAATATTTGCTAGAAGGATTTTAGAAGACTCCATGTTTCAGTGGAAGCTTACTTTCGTATGTTTCCTAGTTAATTTTTTTCCCTTCTAAGTAACTGAAGAGATGAGATCTATTATCTATATTCTGTTTCACTCCCTTACCATGCTCTATCTCTATGCCCCTATTATATAAAGGGGACAAAGTAAAAGTGAGAAAATATGCAGCTCAGAGGTTTTACTAAATAACTTGAGTTTATACCCTCATGCCATATATGTAAGAACAGAGTTTCCTTAAGAATAGGGGGCTGTGACTGGGGGGGGGTCCCCGGCCGAGAACCCCCCCTTCCCGCCCGCCTGCAGGGTTCCCCCACCCAGAGCCCCTGGGCCCTGACAGCTCTGCTCGCCCCCCCCACCCCATGTTCCTGGGACACCCCCTTCTCCCAAGGCACTGAGCATCCATCGCTGCCCTGTGTCCCCCTTTTCTCCACCACCCCAAGTTCGACCCCAGACAATCTATTCCACCCTTCCAACAAGCCCCTCTTTGCACCCACCCACCCTGGGCTCTCTC
>PVKC010021319.1:0-18217 GCA_004027635.1 Crocidura indochinensis | reverse complement strand
TGTGCTCTTCCGATCTGAAGGAAGGAAGGAAGGAAGGAAGGAAGGAAGGAAGGAAGGAAGGAAGGAAGGAAGGAAGGAAATTTTTTAATTCTTAGGGGTACATAACTACTAATGCATAACTTCAAAGATTATCTTGAGGATAATCCAGGAAAAGTACAAAAGAATTTATCAATGGAGAGTGCACTTGATCTGGATCTGAACAAACAATGCTAGGCAAAACTGAGTTTCACATACTCAGTTTCCTAGTTACCTTCTAGAAACATTTCTCTTAATGCGGCACAAGAAAAACTTACAGCCTTTTGTATCAACCAATATACAGGGATAAAAACTAAAATTATTTTTAATTAGTTTCCTACTACTGCTAAAATATATTACAATGTTCATTAGTTTTAAAATACCACACTAGATTTATAACTATATTATAGCTTTGTAATTCCAAACTCACCAGACAAAAATCCAGTACTGCATTCTTCAAGTAACTCTAAGAAAATATGCTTCCTTTCCTTTTCCAGATTTTAGTAGTGACTTGAATTCTGTGGTGCAGAGCCTGTTTCTGTATTTTAAGATATATTTTAGGTTTTCTTCTAATTTAGTGGACTCATATTCTGTCAATCTTATAATAAAACATATTACATTAAGTATAGCTAGATTACCCAAAATAATATTTCCGCCTAAAAACCCTTAGTTTAATTACTTTTGAAGTCTATTTTGTCATGAAAGGGAAGATTCCTTCCCTTTGGGTGGACTAAGATATGGACTAAGTTTGTATAGACTAAGATGTGGATGTCTTTGGAGATCATTATTCTATTTACCATACCTTTCAAAAAATTAGGTTAAATAATTTAACCTAACAAGTTCATTTATCTGCCTAGAAAATACTCAATAATTTATTAACATGTTTGCTTATAAAATGTATAATATATTTATATGGATTTTTTATAACATCTGAAAAATTAACAGTGGAATTAAAATCAACACATTTGTTAGCTGAAAATGTTAAGTGTAGCATGGTCGTAATGAGTTGATTCAAAACCCTCAAAAAATGCTGTCAATTTTTGTAATTGCCAGTTTGTGAAAGGAAAGGTGAGTATCATTTGTAATTATTTTCAAGTAAAGGAACTGAAGCTTAGAGGATGTTAAAGGTTTTCCAAAGATCACTCAAGGAAGAATATTAGAGGAGTTATGAATAGAACTCAGCTTCCCCTATTCCCTTTTAGTATCTTAAAAGACTAGAAATAATGGTTACAATGATTCATAATCATTATCTAGACTCTTCTTCAAAGCATAGCAAATCCAAAAGAGAATCATCACGGAGACATTAATATGCCTTTGATTCATTTCTGTTATTTTTCCTTTTTAACTTCCTGGTTTCAATAAAGCTCTAAAGTACAGAGAACTTGTTCTAATCTACTAGGAATTAGGAAAATCTATTCAACTCTGAATCATTTCACATGAATTATAAGTAGGTGCAGAATGTCTTAAAATAAACATGACTTAAAATTTAAAAAACCATTCACTGTTAACCTACTAGATTAAAAACAAAAAGCAAAGGAATAATGGATATGCTGTCTGAAGGAATTAATTATACTGACAACAGAGGAAAGTAATTGACTGTGTTTCATGGAAGATCTGGGGAGTCAGAACATAGGGTAGTGGAATCTCAATTCTTTTTCTACCACCATGCATACCTGTATAAGCTCCATAACTTCAAGACTCTTAATTGTTAAAGAGTAACTATCTTAAAGAATTTATATCAATATTAGAGATAATATATGTAAAATGTCTGGCACATAAAAGCATTTAATAACTTTATGCTTAGGGGAAACAAACTAAATGTAGGATTAAAATTTTTGGCTAAAAAATATTTGGAGTAGAAGCTCTGATGTTTTGCCCAGATTCTCCTTTGGAAAGAAAGATTTATTACCCAAGCTGATGGGAGTGCTGCAGATTTCATCATTAAAATTTTAATATGATTTGTCCTAAATAATATTAATTAACAATAATTAACACAGTTGTGTTATATTTGCTTTATAATGATCCTGGGGTAGGGGTGGGGAATGATATGAGATTGGCAAAATGTTGGGCATTGATAAAATTTGATAACTGATATATAGAAGCTCATCTTAATATTCTCTACCTCTTTACAACTTTCTGAAATAAAAATTGAACATCATGTTGCTTTTTAAAGACACACTATATGTATATTATAAAAGTACATAAAAAAGAAGCCAGAGTAGTAGTATAGGAAGTAAGGTTCTTGCCTTGCATTTAGCTAATCCTAGTTTGATCCAGAGTACCACATATGGTTTCTCAAATGCTACCAGGAGAGATCCATGAGCAAACAATCATTTTAAAGAGAATTTTAATATATATAATTTTGTTCTATTAAGAAAATTACTCTATTAAATACCTTTAGAATAATTTCATAGCATATAAAATTGCATTTTTATACATTAAAATTAATTCTATTTTTGATATTGTATAACCTTCACCATCAACAAAGGTTAACTCAAAAGACTACAAATCTTTGGACTAGGAGCCATAGAGCTAGCTCAATAGTCTGAACACAGACTTAGGATGCATTACCTTGGGCTTGATCTCTGACACTAGATTGTCCCCCAACATGTTTGGGAGTGGCTTTCAGGCACAGAGCCAGAAGTAATCCTTGAGAACCACAAAATACATCAAACACAGATGAAATATTAAGTTCAGATTTACCTTCAAATGATTCCAGTCCAGAGCAAAGAAAACAAAAGTAAAAACAAACCAATTAGTCTTTATTAATTTTTTTCCATTTTGTGGAAGAAACTATGGCTAAAATAAAAATACATTTTACAGAATGAATTTTTTATGACATACATATACTAACAGGCAAAGGGCTGATTTCCAAGGTAAAGTACATTCAAGACTTCACAATTAAGCAAAAGACAGTCTCATTAAAAGAACACTGAACATACATTTCTCTAAAGAAGACCAATATAGTATGGAAGACAGGTTTCTAAAAATGTTATTTAGTATCACTGATAATTAGAGAAGTAAAATCAAAAGGACTTTGAGATATTATCCAATGTCTGAAAATGATCTATCAGGAAATTCCAGAAAAGAATACTAGTGGGAATGTGGTGAAAGGTGATCTTCATTTATGTTGATAGAACTGTAAACCAGTTCTGCCTCAACATAAAACACTTTAGATATGTACCCAAAAAATTAAAATTAGAACTACCATATTGTTGAGCACTTCCAAATTTTGGCATTTATGCAAGGAGTTACACAATTTTAATTTAAATAAAGATATGTATTTTTATGTTCAATGCACAATGTAATACTTCTCAGTAAGAAGAAATATTGTATTTCTAAAGTATATATTGAATTAGAGAATTTTGTGTTGTACAAAATTTGTTAGAAAGAAAAACAAGGAGAGAGAGGCTGTAGCTGGGCCCAGACCTTCCTGCATGCCAGGATTACCACTTCTCTTTTACTGGCATGGCTGGGAATCTGGACAGACAGCTGGCCAAAAGGCCTCCAGAACTGACCAGTCAGTCTAGGAGACTGACATAGAGCCACTCATGCCAGGCTGGCTTTCAAGGCCAGGTCTGGCAATTGAGCTCTGGGGGAATGGGGAGGAGGCAAACTCCTCCCCCCTGCTTTTTCACACTGGAAAGAGAGGCTGCAGCTGGGTTCAGACCATCCCACATGCCAGGATTCCTGCTCCTCTCCTACGAATATGGCTGGGAATCTGGGCAGACAGCTGGCCAATGGTCTTCTGGGCTGACCACATAGTCCAGGAGGCTGAGATCCCCCCATGTCAAACTGGTCTTCAGGACCAAGTCTGGCACCTGGGCTCTGCGGGGATGGGGAAGGAGGGAAACTCCTCCCATATTCATACTGGACCCTCTGCAGTGGTGTCTTTTCTTACTAATCTTCATTCTCATAACCTTGCAGGCGCAAATGCTTTTTAAGCATAAAAATACTTCTTAAGCATTATCTAAAAATGTTCTTTATTGATTCCAAGCCGAAATCACAAACAATTCATATATATATATATGAATATATATATATGAATATATATATTGTATATAACCCCTGTCATATATTCCCTCTCCCCTACACATGTGCCCCTCATCTCCCAATTGTGACCCGTTTTCTTCCCGTAATTTAACCCTCTTTACCCTCAGTTCCTAACTAGATAGGCACCAAGATTGACCTCCTGCCCCAACAGATCACCTTCAAGCACCTCAGTGAAAGACACCCTCTGAGTCCCTGTTCTCATGCCTCAGCAAAGAACTACAACCAGTAAGCCTGCTGACTCATGCTGGATGGTGCTGACTCATGCTGGATGGCCCCTCTCACCCCCACCAAATCGTGGACTGTTGCACGATACAGGAATCAACCTCAGAAAAACTCCCAGCTCAAAGACACTATATGGTCTCGCAATGCAGCAAAGCATCTCTCAAACTCAATTTCAAGGCCTGTGAATTGAAAAGTGCCTTGGCTTTTACTCCTCACAAGAATACATCAAAATACCTAATTGGGAGTCTTATATTGCCTATGGAAGCTCAATGCCTGTATAACATTGCATCTTAAGATGTGTATTCCTAAATATACAGGTAGCCTCCTCCACCACTTGTTTTATTCGAATACCTTTTCTTTTAAACTCAGTTTTATTTATTTTTTATCTATCCTTACCATTTTTGGTGCTGCTTGATACAAAAAACCTTGGCTGGGATAAAAGCTCAGAACAAAACCAGATGACAGAGACTGTGTGTGCAGCCTGACATTCTTACCCAGAATAGCACCAGCAACACAGTATGACACCATATGTTTTTGTATGGGCACAGTAAAAAAAAAAAGAGAAACAATAGACACAGAAACAAGATCTTATCTTCTAGGGATAAGCACTCACTTTTTATAGCAGAAGGGTGCCTCCCATCCTGAACATGTGTCATGTGGATGCAACCAGTCCCCAGGAGATTAGACAGTGTTAGTCCAATCCCAAACCCCAGATCCCTGACATAGAAATGAAACAGCTCCAGGCAACATCACCAGGAACTAAGCTCCACTGGTAGATTTATAACACTGCTCTGGCACCAACTTGTGCTAGTTTGGATATAACAATGAGGAAAGGAAAACTTGACCTAAGACCAGGCGGTCCTATAACATCACCTAACACTAAATGGAAATCAGAAGTGATATCTTCCTTTGAACTGTGAAAAATAAGAACACCAACAACAGGAATCTGACTTGGACAACCTTGACTGAACTTTGGGACTAATAAGGAAAACCCTACCCTAGGCTGTAGCCCAGGACACATAAAAGACAACAACAACAAATACAAGATGTCTTATTACAGAGCTCCAACTTGGACAACAGAGACTAGCATAACCTTTGTATCCATAATATCCTAGGCTTTGGCTTAGGGACTGAACAAAAACAGGGAGCAAGTGATACAAAAGACTGAACACAACAGCAATGATGGATAGGAACCTCGAGAACCTAGAGACTCTATCCTAGACCCTGACCTATAACCCACGCAAATACCAAGATCACAACCTACAGTGACCTGATTTTCTCACACACAACCGAGAAGAAACTTTCCTGGCATCACAAAAAAGCCTTTGGGATGGGGTAATGAATATATATGGAGCCAGAGGTTGATCCCATGATGGTATGCATCAAGGAAGGAGAAAACCTGAATCTCTTAGGCCACGGGAATTCCCTTTCTACCCAACATTTGCTGTGCCTATGCAAAAAAAAAAAAAAAAAAAGTGGGGAGAATGCCAAACCTTATCACTCCAGCACCCATACTTTTTCTTGTTTTCTTTTGATTTGTTAGTTTTTGACTTTATTTTTCCTCTCTTTTTTCTTCCACTAATGTCTTTCTTTTTCACTCTTGTGGTTATTATTTAGAGATTTATTTTTATTTTTAGTTCTATTTGCTGGATCCATTTTTTTCTTTTTTCTTCCATTTCTCTTTTCTTTTTTCTCTCTCTTCTTTCTTTTTTTGGTAGTTGTCATCAAATTTTTCCTCCATTTTTTAATCCTTTTTATCTCAATGACGGTGGAAATGATGCTCAAAAAATGCTGCAAAGTGGAGACCAGTTGCACTAGCATTCTGGGGGGTAAAGGAGGGAGATATGGTATGTATACTGGGAAAAGGGGTGGATGGAGGACAGCACTGGTGGTGGGAATGCCCCTCACTAATTGTCACTATGTACCATAAATGGTGAAGTTAAAGATTTGTAATGCATTTTGGCCACAATAAAAATGTAATTTTTTTTTAAAAATGGTAAAAAAAGAAAGAAAAACAAGTCAATTCCTCTCACTAATATACAAAGTACATAGAAAATAAAAGTGAATAGACAATGTCCAAAATCTGATGCAAAACAAATGACATTACAGCGTTGGTAGAGAATAAAGGGCTTTATTGGGGGCAGTTCAAAATATTGGCACATTAGTGTTAGTGAGATATGCTAACATTATACCCATAAAATATAAACATTAAGTACAGTCTCCAGAAACTGAAACAGAAGCTGAAGTATCATAGTGCCAGAGCCCTGTTTCTTCCTCAAGATCATCATTTCACCATCACCTTCAACTTCATCATATTTGCTGTGAACACATTAACTCTAGGCACATAACCACACAATAATACACCGCTGATAGAGGACACTGGGCTGAATTGGAGGAAAACAAAATAAGAATCATCAAAGTTACAGAGATCTAGGAAGGCAATCCTGACTTAAATAAAGGAAGGAGGGGCAACAGTGAAAGACATCACTTATGTGAGAAGCTCCAAAAACTGGAGAACATGTGCAACCAGATTAGAAGGTTCAAAGGGCACCAGCTAAAAGATAAAATAAAAAAATATATAATATATATAAAATAAAAATATACCAATTCTAATCAAAATGACAGAAAAACATAGAATGTTGAAACAAGAACAATCCAAGAAGAAAATTATATACAAGGAGAATCATTAATATTTGCAGCAGATTTACCAAATAAAAACCTTTCCCAATAACTTACTATGCCTTTGCAAGAAGAAGAAGAAGAAGAAGAAGAAGAAGAAGAAGAAGAAGAAGAAGAAGAAGAAGAAGAAGAAGAAGAAGAAGAAGAAGAAGAAGAAGAAGAAGAAGAAGAAGAAGGAGGAGGAGGAAGAGGAGGAGGAGGAAGAGGAGGAGGAGAAGATAAAGAAGATGAAGAAGTACAAAACCTTTTTACGTAGATGATGTTTGTTTTTTTACTTTTGTTAATTTGTTGTCATTGTTATTTTTTGTCTTTTTGTAGTTGCTGGATTTGGTTTTGGTTTGTTTATTTTTGTTGTTTGTAATTTTCTTGTTATTGCTTTGTTGTTTTTTTTGTTGTTATTTTGTTTTGTTACCTTTTTCTTATTTTATTCCTCCTCTCTTTTAAATTAATATTTATAACACCTAGAAGGAATCCTAATTTTTTTCTTCTCCTTTTTTCTTTTTCTTTACCTCCAACCACATTGCTTGAATCATTTTGTTCAGCCTCATAAACTGAGGGGGTAAAATGGATGGTACCATGTCCAGACACTGAACATTTAGTGGAAATAAAAAATGATCAGACCTGAACATCAAACCCAAAGTCAATGACAATAGAATCTACTGTAATGCAGTTCCAGTAGTATTGAGGGGTGTGTTGGCAATGCCCACTCTTTTGAGGTCTGAGCCCATCTGAGCCAATGTTCAGGGTATAAAACCAAACTGCATTACAAAATATGTGTTCCTATCTTTATTAGATAAGAACTTGTTTGCATTTGTAATATTTTCTCATTTTAATGTGCCTATGCAAAAGAGGAACCATGCCACAAGGTATTATTGGTACTCTGGGAATCAAGGTAACAAGTCCAACAATCCACTTAACTTGGTTCTTGAATTCTAAAGTAAAAGACTCTTCTACCAGAATTCCTTATTGAACTGATCACAAAAAAAGTCACTGTATAAGAGGACATTCAATAAGAGTTATAGCAGTTAAGGGAATACATCTAAGATATTCAAAGAAGATATGCATGTCCCTTTTATGTCATTAGAAATAGTCAGGGAAGGGTGTTGAATTCAGGACATCAATTTGATCTGTGATTTGGCCTTCTGGAATCTGCAAAATGGCTCTCAGCAGTCCCACATCAGGAAATGTCTTTGAGTGGGGACTTCTCATAAACCTAATATGGTAGCAACCACAGTTACACAGTGAAGGAAGGTGGAGGACAGGAGGCCGCTGAGAGTAGATAAATAGGAACAGAGTATAGGTTTCTTCTCAGGATGAGAGTCTATTCTATCAATTTGGAAGCTGGTTGGCAGCTGGCTTGAGTGGGGATAATGATGTGCTTCCTGAGGAGCCAAGAACTGAGGGCAAAAATGGTTAAATGTGGAGTAATAGGGGGTGGGGTTGAGGAAGTAAAGGACTAAAAAATGGTATTAAAAATCACATTCACGATTGTGCCTCAGAAGGAATATTAAGTATATCATAGTCAACTTAACTATAGAATTGAAAGACCTATGCAACAAAACTACAAAACACTACTTCAAGAATTAAAAATGGATACACATAAATGGAAAGACAGCCTTCAATCATAGATTGGGAGGACTGACATAATTAAGATGGCAATGGTACCCAAGGTATTGTAAAGACTTAAACCCTATAAAAGGTGTCTCAAACTCAATTTACCTGGGGGATGCAGGAGGCAAAGTCAGGGTGATCCTTGAGTGAAAAGTCAGTAAAACCTTGAACATTGGGGGGTGTGACCCAAACGATTAAAACAAAACAAAACAAAACAAAAGATTTCTCTAGGGCAGGGCCACAAAATGTTGCACAGAGGGCCATTTGCAGCCCTGTGAGCCGCGAGTTTGAGACCAGAAATACAAAGTGGAACAAGAAAAGAGGTGTTGGGAAAATTGGTCAGCTATATGCAAAACAATTGACTTAGATTTCTTTCATGACATGCATAAAAATCAATCCAAAATAGATTATTAAAGACCTTTATATCAGAACTGAATCCAGAATGTACATGCAGGGAAGTATAGGAAGAACTCTCTGTGACACTGAATCTAAAGTTATCTTCAAAGATAAAACACAGTGGAATAAAAAATAACAACGGTATTACATTAAATTAAGACACTTTTGCACCTTAAGGAAAATGACAACAATGATACAAAGATAGTACAGGAGTAGTAAACTATTTACCTAACATTCATCTGGTAAGGGGTAAATATGTATGGATATATGTGTGTGTGTGTGTGTGTGTATAATGAACTGATGAACTTTACACACACACACACACACAATCCAACCCCATCAAAAACTGGGGAGAAGAGGTGATCATAAAATTTCACAAAGAAGAAATAAATGGCAAATGTGCACAAGAAAAATGCTCACATCACTAATCACCAGGGAGATGAAAATCATAACAATTTAAATATCATATCAACCATAAAGACTAGCATACATCAACCTGTACTGGCATGGAAGCAATGAGAAAGGGATCCATACACTGCTGGTGGGAATGTAGTCTAGTTTAGTTTTTCTGGAAAACAATATGGACATTCATAAAATATATAGGAATCAAACTTCATTTGACATAGCAAACCTCATTTCTTGGCATATACCCCAAACATCAAATAATAGATAGAGTAGAGTCATTTGCATTCTAACGTTCCCGGAAACACTAATCATAGTAGTGTCTGGAAATAACCTGTATCTAAGAATAAATGACTGGGTAAATGAACTATGACCCACACAATACAATATTACTCACGCATAAGAAAATATAGTCATGTATTTGCTGCTACAGGTAGGGATCTGGATAATATCCTAAGTGAATTTGGTAAGAGGGAGTGGGACAAATACAGAATAATCTCTCATATTCAGGACATACGAAAACATAATGGTGAAATAGCATATCAATGGAAACAAACACAGGAGCTGATATTCAGTAAGAAACATGCCACCTAAGGGAGTTAAGGGACAGGACAAGGAGGGGGAAATGACTATGGTGGAGAAAAGTGTTCATACAGAAGAGTTAGTGCTGAAAAGTGGTAAAGTATTATGTAAGAAATATTGTTAGCAATGAAATGTAAACCACAATGGAAAAACTAATTTTTTGGGGGGAAAGTATCTCAATAGAAGCAGACTAGTGGGTGGAGGCAAATGAGGGTGGAGGGTCTTGATGGAGAGAAGTGGATACTGATGAAGGAATTGGTGGTGAAACATTGTATTACTAAATCCAATAAAAATAACTTTAAAATTTCAGTGATTAAATAAAAAAGAAAATATAAGCATTTACATTCTGGTAAACTATGCTACTTCCTTAAAAATATAAAATAAAAAATAGAAAATTTGACATCATATAATATTTTATTAAGTTTTTCTTAAGAAAAATCTCAAGCATTTCAAACTAAAGTGTCAGCATATCTAGAAGAGTTTCTATTAATATTAAAGCACTATAGCAATTTTGTGTTATTTTTCTTTATTGACTTATTTCTGAAAATTTTGCAGGAGTCTTTAGAATTATCTGTTATTTTTCATATTTACTGTACCTATGGCAGATTATATCATATGCAAACAATAATATCTTGACTTTGTCCTTTCTATTCTGAATGGCTTTGATTTTTTTTTGTTTTGTTTCATTACTATGGAAAGAACTACAAAAACTATATAGAATAATGGTGGATAAAGTAGACAACATAGTATTTTGCCTGACTTCAGAGGAAAACTGAAATAATATGAGATTGACCATGAACCAAATAATTCAGTAATGGATATGCAAACAGGCCCTAAAGAAATGATTGTTTAAGTGAGTGCAATGCAATTTTGCAACTTAAATCAATACTGTCTGGTATGGAATTAATTTTAAAATCAAGTTACAGTGTTTAATTCTTGAAATTCTCCACTTAAAACCACAGTGCATAATTTTTTTAAATTGCTACATTTAGGGGGCCAGAGAGAAAGAGCAGTTACTAAGGAGTTGTCCTTGAAATCATCTGGCCCAGGTTTTATCCCTGGCACCACTTATGGTCACCCAAGTACTGCCAGGAATCATCCTTGAGGACTATCAGGTGTGGATCCCAAATAAAAAAATGAAATATTACACTTTAGTTTATTGTGAGCTTATTCAACAGTGAAACTACTTGAGGGTAAGTTCAACAAACATACCATATTTCACTGCAAAACATTATAATTTTTTGCCAATGTCTTTTACTAAAACAGTGATGTCATCACTATGTGAATCTTTCTAAAAATTTATGCCAATTACACTTAAAATGGATATGATAGTTATATAACAGGAAAATATTTGGTGATATACAGTAAGAACAGTAATCTGGAAAACAATATACAATATACAAAATACAATATAATTGTATTTATATGTAATTATTTTTGTCCACTATAATTTCCATACTGAATACTAATAGCAACAATAGCTTTTAGGAAAATTTAATTTATATAAATGTTTTAATAAAATAAAATTCATAATATAAATCATGTTTTTCATATATGATGTACTTTTAATACATAATTAAATGGTATCACTATATGTTAAACCTCTATTCATTAGTATAGCCCCCTTAGGAATAAAAATATTGATCAGATAAAACCCTTTGAAAAACAAGTAGGTCACTCTTAACTAGACAGAGAGAAGATATTTCTAACCAAATCAGGGTTATTGAAGTCCCAAATATTGAGTCAAAGCCTAGTAAATACTAAAATTAATTTAATTTATAAATTCAATTAATGATCCATTTTATATGAATGATTTAACCTGTTTGTACAATATGTAATTATACTGCTTGAGTTTTGATAATAAACCTTTTTTTGATCCTAGAATAGATTTGACTAGGTAATAAGCATTCTTTCTGTCAAATTTCTATACTTTCAAGGTACTATTATACATTGTTGTGTTTATGTATTCCCAGGGTATATCTGAAGGAGTATGTATTCCCAGGGTATATACAGGAGCTCAATTTCCAGTTTTTTGAGGAATCTCCATATAATTTTTCATTAAGTCTGGACTAGATGGCATTCCCATTCAACAGTGAATGAGAGTTCCTTTCTCTCCATATCCCTGCCAGCCCTGATTCTTCTTGTTCTTTGTGGTGTGAGATGATGCCTCATTGTTGTTTTAACTTGCATATCCCTGATGATTAGAAATGTGAAGCACTTTTAATGTGCCTTTTGGCCATTTGTATTTCTTCTTTGACAAAGTGTCTGTTCATTTATTCTCCCATTTTTTGATGGATTAGATGTTTTTCGTACCTTGTATATCTTAGATATTAGCATCTTATCTGATGGATATTGGGTAAATTTTTCTGTGGGTGGCTTTTGTATCCTGGTCACTATTTCCTTCAAGGTACAGAAGCTTCTCATTTTAACATAGTCCCATCTGTTTATGTCTGCTTCCACTTGTTTGGAGAGTGATGTTTCTTCCTTGAAGATGTCTTTAGTCTCATGTCATGGAATGTTTTACCTATGTGTTGTTCTATATACCTTATGGTTTCACGCCTGATATAAAAGTATTTAATCCATTTGTATTTGACCTTTCTGCATGGTGTTAGTGGAGGTCTTAGTTTGTTGTTTTTGCATGTGGCTAATCAGTTGTCCCAACACCACTTGTTGAAGAGGCTTTCCTTGCTATATTTTTGCATTTTCTTGTCTCTTTATCAAAGATTAGTTGATTGTATGTCTGGGGAAATTCTCTGAATACTCAAGTCTATTCCACTGATCTGAGGGTCTTTCTTTATTCCAATACCATCCTGTTTTAATGCATTGCTTTGTAGTACAATTTAAAGTTGGGGAAGTGATGCCTCCCATTTTCCTTTCCCAGGGGATGCTCTAGCCATTCATGGATGTTTATTGTTCCAAATGAATTTCAGGAGTGTTTGATCCACTTCTTTGAAGAATATATCTTTAGAGGGATTGCATTAAATCTGTACAAATCTTTGAGGAGTATTGCCGTTTTTTAGTGTTGTTAATCCTCCCAATACATGAGCAGGGCATATGTTTTCAAATACTTATGTTGTCCTTTTTTATTTCTTGAAGCAGTGTTTCATATTTTCTTTGTATAGGTCATACACCTCTTTAGTTAAGTTGACTCCAATATACCAATATATTTGAGTTTGTGTGGCACTTTTGAGTTTTTTTTGTTTGTTTTGTTTTTTTGTTTTGTTTTGTTTTGCTTTTTTGGTTTTTCGAGCCACACCTGTTTGATGCTCAGGGGTTACTCTTGGCTAAGTGCTCAGAAATTGACCCTGGCTTGGGGGGACCATATGGGATGCTGGGGGATCGAACCGCGGTCCTTCCTTGGCTAGTGCTTGCAAGGCAGACACCATACATCTAGCGCCACCTTGCCGGCCCCTACTTTGAGATTTTTAATGTCCATTTCTTCACTATTAGTATAGAGGAAGACCATTGATTTTTGTGTGTTAATTTTTTCGCCTGCCACCTTGTTATCTGAATGTATTGTCTCTAGAAGCTTTTTGGTAGATTCTTTAGGATTTTCTAAATATAATATCATGTCATCTGCAAACAGTGAGAGCTTGATTTCTTCCTTTTGATATTTTTGTTTTGCCTAATCACTATGGCAAGAATTTCCAGCACTATGTTGAATAAGAGTGATGAGAAAGGGCAGCCTTGTCTTATACCAGATTTTTAGATAAAAGGTTTTCTAAGACAGGAAATGATGTAGGAAAAATCTATACTGAGTAGAAGAGAGAGGGAAGAATATTTTAATTTGGATATAACATATTATCTACCAAGAAAAATCTGAAAGATTGACAAAAATAAGACTAAGAACTAATAAGTGCAAGTTTGTAGGGTCAAAGTTAACATCAAATAGTTATTACTGTTTTAATTGCCAGCAATAAGCAAGTGAAATTTGAAACTTTTGGCATAACATAATTTATATATGCATCATCTCCAGTGAAATGCTAGGTATAAAAACTGACCAAAATATGTACAAAATGAATATTTGGAAAAAAATTTAAATTCTGAAGAAAGACTTTTTTAAAGTACAATATAGAGAAGTAGTCTCTGTTCACAAATAGGAATATATGATATTGTCAAGATCTCCCCAATCTAATATATAGATTTATCACAATAAATAATTTCAAGAGATATTCTATAGAATTTGACTATCATGTTCATATGAAAAATCAAAAGATCAAAAGCGTAAACATAAGACTTAAAGAAGGGAAAAGTGGGAGGTCTGAAGTTATCTGACTTTAAACATTTCTATAAAAATACTATAACATTGCTAGTACAGTATTGATAAAAAGAACAGAGGAATAGATCAATGAAACAGAGTCTAGAAATACACCCACAAAAGTCAGTCAGCTAATCCCTGACAAAGAAGTAAAGATAATATAATGAGCAAAGATGTTCACTTCCACAGATGGTGTTGGACTAGACAGAAATCAGCACACAATAAAAAGTCTAGACACATTTTATGTCTAATGTTAAAAAGTTACTAAAAATTAATCACAATCTCAAATATAAAATACAAAACACTAAATCTACTAGCCAATTTAAAAGACTCGGTGTTGTTGTTACTTTTAAGCAACTACAGTAAAATATACAATCTATGAAAGAAATAATTGATAGGCTGATTTTATGAAAGTTAAAAATATGATACAACAACACACATGCAAGAATGGAAAAATCCAGATGACAGGCTGAAGCCTGGGAATGTTTAAGACAAATTGCAGTATGCATAAAAATTCTTATCAATTGCACAACCTTAAAATTAACAAAGTGATAATCCAACATGAATTTATATGACTTATATGATTCATTCAAATTCTAAAAAGATAAAATATCCATTTTTCCTTTTCCTTGTAATATACCTTTATCAGATAGAGTATACAAGCAATTATGAAAATAAGTCTTTCTCTGCTTGAAATTTAAATCAATGCCTTTCTACTAAATTTTTATTTGATTTTGAATCAACAATTTCTACAGATTTAATAGCAGAACTATAACTCATTATAACAGTGAGAATTAGACAATTCCAAACTGTTGACTGATAACAACAGTAAATCAAATCAAACACTAAAATACTCACACTTTTTGAATGTTGAAATAAAGTTTCTGAGGATAAATAGAAGATTGATATACATTTGTTTCAGAGAAACAAATAATATTGTATAAATTAAGTTTCTATCCAGCTATTGGTAAAATTTGTATTTTTTCAGAGAAATTTTAGGTAATACTGAACTTCCAGAAATCTCCTACTTAGAGTAAATCACGCTAAACTAGGCAGTTATCTAGAGCTGCTAACAGAATAGATAAACCTATATCCAACCAGTTTCCCTCTACTCTACGATCACTTCAAATTTAGTGCCATGATAAACATTTCCAAAATTGCATCCAATTATAAACAAACAAAGCATTCCATAAATTTTAATAATGTTTGTCAATTTACCCTAAATTATGTTGCCTTGACTTTCTCTACATATTTTTATGACTATCAGATCAGATTAGGATAATATCTGAGAAAAGAAAATTATTCATTTTCCCTGAGATAATCTGGAAGCACTTCAAACTTTCCATAAAGAGATGTAATGCCTGAAATTTAATTTTCATTTATAATAAATATATGCATAAAAGGACTGTAGTTCAATAAAATTAAGATCATAACAAATACTATAGTTATTTCCATAATTAATGGTGGCAAATGAATAATGTTTTCCTCAAAAATCAGGAACAAGACGAAAATATCAGTTTTATCACTAGGTGCTAGATGATCTAGTAAGAATAATTATAAAGAAAAGATATAAAAGAAAAAGGTTAGAAGAAATACTATTTCTTGTAACATGGAAAAAGAGTTAGAAAAATAGTATTTGTTAATGATATAAATAACATGCACAGTGGTAAAGCATTTGCTTTACAAGTCACTGGCCCAGGATGGACCGGGATTTGATTTCCAGCATCTCGTATGGTTCCCCAAGCCTGCCAGGAGCAATTTCTGAGCTCAGAGCCAAAAGTAACCCCTGAGCACTGCTAAGTGTGGCCCCAAACAATATATAATAAATAAATAACATAAATACATACATACGGGGCCCGGGAGATAGCATGGAGGTAAGGCATTTGCCTTTCATGCAAAAGGTCACCGGTTCGAATCCCGGTGCCCCATATGGTCCCCCGTGCCTGCCAGGAGCAATTTCTGAGCATGGAGCCAGGAGTAACCCCTGAGCACTGCCGGGTGTGACCCAAAAACCACAAAAAAAAAAAAATACATACATACACATATAGAAAATCCTACAGGAAAAGCTTTTTAGAAATAATAAATGCAGGACTCCACTGTAGCCGTCATTGAGGGGTATAGTGCCTGCATGAAGAGTGCTATCTGTGGGAAACTCAGATACTGAGGGGTCTTGGACCCACCTGACCTGGGCGAGTACAGGACTCCACAGTGGTTGCCATTGAGGGGTATAGTGTCCTCCTGAAGAGTGCGGTCTGGGAGAAGCTCAGAGCCTGAGGGGTCTTGGATCTGCCTGACCAGGGTGAGTGCAGGCCCCCACTGACTTCGTCATTGAGGGGTACTTAGGTGTGCCCACCTGGAGAGTGCCCTCCATGAGAAGCTCAGAGATTGAGGAGTCTTGGACCCACCCGAATAGGGCCAGTACAGGCCTCCACTGCAGTCGCAATTGAGGAGCACCTAAATTTGCTCGTCTGGAGAATGCACCCGGTGGGAATCCCAGACTGAGGCCTCTTGTATCCACCAAACAGAATGAGGCCATAAGTGTGCAGCTGCTCCGATTCACTTCCTTGCTGCACGCTCTTTCTAACAAATGTACCCCACCCCCGCCATAACGCGTAGGAAAAAAAAAAAAAAACTACAAAAGTGACAATGAGAAAACCTTGTAGGAAAACACCATACACAGAGAATGAGATGATAGCTATGATGACCCAAAAACTACCAACCATCTGATTAATTTCTCAGATGAGGAGTTTAGAATAGAAATATGGAGGATCCTCATAGAAATTAAAGAAAGCATAGATAGGGGCCCGTGAGATAGCATGGAGGTAAGGCGTTTGCCTTTCATGCAAAAGGTCATCAGTTCGAATTCCGGTGCCCCATATGGTCCCCCGTGCCTGCCAGGAGCAATTTCTGAGCATGGAGCCAGGAGTAACCCCTGAGCACTGCCGGGTGTGACCCAAAAAACCAAAAAAAAAAAAAAAAGCATAGATCTGTTCTTCTGCATGCAAGGCTAATGCTTTACCTCCATGCTTTCTCTCCACTCCCCCTACCCCGTTTTCTTTGTATGTTTGTTTACAACTCAGATTTACCCCAAAGCAGAGATAGTCTTATTTGTAAACCTGAGTGGAATACAGGATGGTCTCTGTACTCAATAACAACTATAGTTCTGGTAGGCAGGAGGACTCCATACTAGGTAGAAGACAGACAGACTACAAGTGTTTCACCCTCAGCTTGGTTGAATTGTTTCTTGTGGGACCCTGATTCAGATTCGTTCACCTGGCTTGGAAATATGATATTACAGACAATAAGAATGGGTTGGTTGGGACTGGAGAGATAGCATGAGGCAAGGCGTTTGCCTTTCATACAGAAGGATGGTGGTTCGAATCCTAGCATCCCAAATGGTCCCCTATTCCTGCCAGTGGAGACTTCTGAGCATAGATAGAGCCAGGAGTAATTCCTGAGTGCTGCCAGATGTGACTCAAAAACCAAAAGAAAAAGAATGGGTTGGTGGAGATCAGTGCAGAGAATCATTAAGAATCTCAAGAATATCAGCTACTATCACTTCAAACTAGATATAGTGGAAGGTGATCTGGCCTCAGAAAATAGTCAGCAAGATTCATGCAGAGGCTATGTGTCCAATGAAGAAATTAACATCCTGAATCCCTGTCTTTGCTGTTAGTCATCATTTATGCCTACACCCAAATAACAAATATCCAATCATTTGAGCATACCTATTGCATACTCAGCTGTTGGGGGAGGGGGAGGGATAAAGATGTGTCTAAGGCCGCTGCTACTCTCCCTAGGACAGTGGTCGGCAACCTGCGGCTCGCGAGCCACATGTGGCTCTTTACACTTTTAATATGGCTCTTCTGTTTGAAAGCCCGGCGGCTGCTCCAGGAGTCAGGACTCTTCTCCTCTGTCAGTGCGCACCCTGTGTGCAGCCCTGGCGGCCGGTTCCAAGAGTGTAATATGATATCCAGTATCAACCCCAAGCAAAAGTGT
>PVKC010021318.1:0-18318 GCA_004027635.1 Crocidura indochinensis | reverse complement strand
GTTGAAACATCAAACTTAAATTATATAAATTAAGTTATACTTCTAAAATTTCTCATTCAACTTCATAGTTTTTAACTTAATTCTCTACCTTCATTGGAAAATGTTGGCACAACTGTGGTAATATACATGCCTATAAATGTAGACAAGGCTCTTATAGCTTACTGTTTCTATCCAGTTAAAACTCTTGACCACTTATGTGGTCTATAGAAGAAGTACAGAAGAAAGTGGTCACAGGAGTGTCATGGAATTATATATCTAAGTGTCTGAAGTGAGGTTTTCAAGAATCAGGGGTAGAAAAGGAGAGAGGAGAATATATATATATATATATATATATTACATATAACAATATATATAACAATATTGAAATATTGCTTTAGACTTTATATATAACAATATATATATAACTATTTATATAACAATAGTAGGTTATAAAAAGAGAATAAAGAGGGGCGGGGGGGAGAAAAAGTAAATACCCTAAAATATAATGATTTTTGAGATAATATTAAAATCGTTATATTAGACAAATAAATAATATATGATTCTTATGGTCTAAAAGTATTGGGAGAAAGTAAATAAACTATCACAGGAAACCAGAGCAATAGCACAGTGGGTATGGCATTTGTCTTGTACTCAGTTGAACTGGTTCATTTCCTGGTTTTCCATATGGTCCCCTGAGCCTGCCAGGATTGATTTTTGAATGCAGAACCAGGAGTAACCTTTGAACTTAGCCATATATGACCCCCACAACAAAAGAAAACAAAACAAAAAAAGACTATCAGCATCTACATGAAGTACATTAATCTTTGAGATTATAAAGAAAGACCACAATAAATAATTGGTGAATAGGGGCCCGGGAGATAGCATGGAGGTAAGGCGTTTGCCTTTCATGCAAAAGGTCATCAGTTTGAATCCCGGTGCCCCATATGGTCCCTCGTGCCTGCCAGGAGCAATTTCTGAGCATGGAGCCAGGAGTAACCCCTGAGCACTGCCGGGTGTGACCCAAAAAACAAAACAAACAAACAAACAAACAAAAATAATTGGTGAATAAATAAAACGGGTGTGGCCCCCCCAAATGAAGGTATTGAAGCTTACCATACTATGATTAAAACCAGACTTTCATTTGTTAAATATGTGATTTTTGACCCAGCAGTTAATATTTACTCATCTGTGATAAAAGCATATACATACAGATCCCACTTAAATTTCGAATGATTGAAGGCCCGTTTTACACAGAGCATCTAGGGAATGGTTATATAAAACATTTATTTTAAGTTAAAAATTTCTTATTTTATTACTGACACCACTATCACAACTTACAGGACAATATAGTTGATATAATGAAAAGAAAAAGGAAAAGACGAAGCTACAACTGGTAAAAGTCTTCAGGAATGTACATCTAATTGACTACATTGCATTAATCACTTTGCACTTTTGAAAACTGTGGCTAGAACAGTCTTGAAAAAGACAGGTTTCCTCTTTACGCTGCAATAACTTTTCTGACTATGGATCATAATTTCTTCTGTGGCAGAATTTTACAGTTACTATAATGGATTTGGGATAACTGTCTCAAATTAACCTGCAATTTTCCTGACAATTCCTCACTCTTTTTCCTTCCAAGAATTGTAGCCTTTTTTTGTTGTTTCTAGAACCTTCTGTTCCTATTAAATTCATAACCACCATCATAAGGACTACCCAGACTTCTGCTGCCAAGACTGTTCTCTTTCCTGGTTCAATAATTTGATTACTATTGTCCACTATAATTTCCAAAATCATTATAGTTGTCTCCACCACCATAGAGACCACCATCAAAATTTCCTCCTTTATGGTACCTATCATATCCCCGCCACCTCCACCATATCTACCACCTTGGTTTCCATAACCTGGACCTCTATTACCATAATTTTCTCTACTTCTATAACTAGGACCTCCACTATAGTTGCCACCACCATCACCAAATATATTATACACACATTATACATATTAGATACACCATCACCTCCTCTACTTCTGTTGCCACCATCTCCACCACCATACCCTCTTCTTTCACCAAAGGTTCCACCATGGCCAGTTTCCTCCATCACCTCCAAAATTGCCTCCATGACCCATAAAGTTGCCAGATTCACCTCCATGACCTCTTTGCATTTCAGCAGCCTACATTTCTTATTTGGAAAGGGCCTTTTTCTCTTCACAAATATGCCTGTTGTTAATAGTGTGGTATTTCTGAACAACAATTTTATCAACTGTTTCATGATCATCAAACGATACAAAAGCAAATCCTCTTTTTTTTCACTCTGCCTGTCTTCCCTAACTTCTACGGTTTCAAGTTTGCCATATTTTCAAGTAGTCTCTCATATTTTATTCTTCGATGTTTGTTTAAAATACCACCAACAGAAATTTTCTTCGCTGTTGGATAGGCACCAGGCTTTCCAGGTTCCTCTCTAGAAACATTTCTCTTTGGTTACACTACTCATCCATTAACCTTATGTATTTAAGCACACATTACTGCATCCATCAACCTCTTCAATACACGAAACCAAAGTGTCTGGAACATTTTGTCTGGGTTCTCTTATCTCCACACAATCTGTAAATGTTCCCCATTTCTCAAAATGTTCTCTTAAACTATCATCTGTAGTTTAAAAACTCAAACTGCTGATAAACAGTTTTCTCAACTGCTCTGGTTCCTTCGGATCATTGGCCTTCATTTTTGAGACCAGACTTGCCTCTTCGAACTCAAGTTCAATATCTATATAAAACATTTTTTTAAAAAGTCTCTGGATGTTCTGAGGGCAATCTCTGATTAATCATTTAACTGTAGCACTTTAAGGATGAGTAAGGTTTATTTATTGTTTTAACCTTAGAGTACCTAATAAGACATTGGTAACAAATATGTTCTTGCTCTGCCATAGACTTCATAAATATGCTCTAACATGTTCGATACATTATCCCTTAATTAACAGTGAATGGCAAAATTGTTTGTGTATATGGCCAATTAACTGAATGACCAGTTTTTAGTGATGTACTTTTTACTGAGCTTAATCCAATAAAGGTTAGATTGATGGCCAACAGCTGTGAAGTTGGCATAATAAAATGTCCTTCTTAAAGAAACACCTGGTAAAAGGACACCTATGCACATAATAGCACAGCTGGGATAATTAGAATTCTTTCACTACAGAACTGCATTTTTCAGATGGTTTGGTCATAATTGACAAATTTCTCAAATATTGACATAATTTCTCAAATCAGTACTTGCTTACTGAAATTGTCCAAAGACTTTAAAATTATTTCCCACCCATGTCTTCCCACATTTTGGAAAAGCCAGACTTTATTCTAGAAGACTTATCAGGTCAGTATTCTATAGCATTTAGTTTAGAGTTAAATGAGAAAATTTAATCTGCATTTCTCACTGTGACCATGATTGAAATGTCTGATTATTAAATTATTGAAGTTTTGAGTTTCTCCAAGTATTGATCCATCATCATTTTTTTTCCACCATGGTTTCTAAATATCTTAGAAGATATTCTGCAAGAATATTTAGTATTTATTCTGCTCACAATCTAATGCTGTATACAATAAAGATCCAAGAAAAGATTTATCATTTACTAGAAGAAAAGACATTCTCATTACTTTTCTAAGCAACCCATAGGTTATTTTACTAGAGGAAAAAATTTAAATGTTATTCTTTAATTATAGAATAGCTTTTACTTATTTGAGTATTGGCTATATTTATACTGTAATTGTGTTTAACAAATGCTTTCTGAGTTTGGAGACTTCATAAAATCTTACGTCCAGTTTTCTTTGTTTTTGTGTTTTGATTTGTTTTATTTTATTTTTCACTAGATCTTTAGTGCAATAAACAAAGGAAATGAGTAAACTGCAGGTTTGGAGGTGTTGAAGTCTCTGGGCTTCTCTCTTTTTTTCTAATTGTTCTGCATTAATTACATCCTTGAGTTGGATTATATGATATTTTGATGAAAATATACAAATGACTTCCCAAGTATGAGTTCTGTAAGTATAAAGTCCAACAGTATAAAAATATGAGAGGAGAACAAAAGTGGAGCTTCACAGACCATTTAGTGATGCTGGGTGGCTGCCTACATCAATACAGTAGACACTGTAATAGCATGCTATCTTAATTGCATTGCCTAAACTATAACTTAAAAAATTAGATCCTACAACATTCAGGGTAAATGAGAAAGTATGATTGCTCATTGCCTTATGCAGTATTGGGAAGCACAGAGCTCGGTGAATCTGGAAGGGGGTGGTTGGACATCCATCCGGCAGTGAGTGGAGAAGGGCAGCCTCTTTTCACTGCTCTCCACTCTGTCCCTTACACACCTGCTCTGCAGAAAGTTGCACGGTTGGGAGGGGGTAGCATCCAAGCATGTTCAGGAGGTCCTCCAGCTGCTGCCACTCTTTGGATCAGTAACAGGCTTCTAAGCAGCTGCCTTAAGTACTTGGGAACCTGAATGAAAAAGCAGCTGCCAAAGGCTGCTGGTTCCAGCTGTGCTATTCTGAGCCTCTCACTACGCGCATACATTATTTGGGAAGAGAATATTGAGATGGACAGAGGGAGGAATCTTTCAACTCTATAGCTTCAAATAGGCGCTTGGGTTTCCCAAAGATGAAAAGAAGAGCTTCAAAGAATTAAAAATGTTAAGAAAAGGACTCCTAAGGGTCAAGGTAAATGGGTCTTCTGAAATAAAAATGTAAAGAGGGAATTAAGTTACCCCAGAGTTTTGCAATGCATTGTATATCCACACACACAAAGGTTCTGTCAGAGACTAAATGCTACCGAAAGGAAGTTCATGTTAGTCATGACAGTAAGTACTCTAGGGCTATTGTTACCCTTTGGTTCTCTCGACATGAACAGAATGTTCTCTCCCGTCGTGAAACAGACTTGGCTCTGGTTTGATGACAATTTTCCTCATTGTTCGTGCCCCTGTGGAGAGATGGACTTCCAGGCGGCCCTTGTTCAGGAATATCGCATAATAGGCCTGTAATGGCAAACGGTGATGCAAGATTAAAGAGCAGTCTGATTTATGACTTCACCTTAGTGTTTGCTTGACATAATTATTGAACCATTCTCTCTGGAATGTTACGATCATTTTCTAAAGAGAAGTTAAGACCACTTTCTAAAACAGAGTATTTAAAGTCACTGGAGAGATCTTTTAATCACTGACCATTTTCTGCTTGTTAGATCATGTGGAAGATGGATGTAGTAATACAGCAGTCTCTGCAAAGCACATTTGTGTTGCTAAAGGTAGCAGCTGTACTTGCATGGGGCTTCAACTTCCCCCAGGCCATCAGGAAATAAAGCGTGTCAACAAAAATTCTGCTCCCTTGTATTTGCAAATGGACAGCCAGCTTTTGGAAATCTGATCTGACACTCAATCTCTTGGCATTTTGAGTGTTTAGATTTCAGTTTGTTTTCTGAGCTGGTAGAACGGATCACTATCACCAACATGAAACTTGTCTCCTACATTTAGAAAGAAGGAAGACTTTTTTTTTTTTTAATCCACAAACATGACTGCTTTCTTCTTGCTCCTGTTACTATAGAAACCAGTGTGGTTTTGAGATCAGATGATGAACCCTGGGGAGCTTGAATGTATCCTTCTCTCCAAATCTGATGCCATGCGCTTTCCCTTTCTTGTGGTACAGGAGGTTCCTGCTGCATTAGACTTTCATGGGTCTCCAGAATTGTGGAGGTTTCAATAAAAAGACATAGTGTTTCCAATTATTTAATAAATCTTCAACACAGCAGAATGTCTAACACAAAATGTCCAAAGGACCTGCGGGATTCATGCGTAGAGTCCACTAAAGGGGTAA
Source organism: Crocidura indochinensis (assembly GCA_004027635.1). NCBI lineage: Eukaryota > Metazoa > Chordata > Mammalia > Eulipotyphla > Soricidae > Crocidura > Crocidura indochinensis. Next base: position 12,492 of record PVKC010021318.1, on the reverse strand, counting down.
CAGAAAACCACTCAGCTCATTAAAAAAAAAATTTTAGTGGATGACTTGATGTTGCAACATCATTTTATAGATTAAAATCACGAATAATACTAGGGATATCAACATTGTTTACTTTGCAAAACAAATGCACATTTAACAAGCATCATTCTAACCACACAATGACTAGAATGTGTGACTAAAGTATATAACTTCTTTCAGATAGTTATTTATGATGAGATTTAAAACACCAAACCCTCATTAACAATGAAAGATCAAATATTAGCATGCAATTTCTAATTTACTTTATAGCAGTATAGTTAATAATTTTTTATTTTTGTTGTTTTAAAATAACCATGTTCCGGTTAAGAATATTACTGGAAGATGGTTATTCAAGATGGAGGAAACATTTGGCTCCAATTGGTATTGCTTAATTATTTGACAATAGGCAAGGAATAAATATCCATTTCTAGTAGAAATTTATTTCAGAGTGCTTATCTGATCCTCTTGTACACACATACACATTTTCAGATATAGCTTGTGATAACATCATTTTGATTATTTTTTTAAGAAATTGTTTAAAAATAAAATTTTGAGATGTCAGGAGATCATTTAGCAACCTGGGTTGGATTTCTTGTATAACTTGGTGCCCAGGCATGCTGCGTGCATTCCTGGAGAAGTCCAGCACTGCCGGTGTGGCCTGAATAGCCTCAAACTGCAGGGTCAGAAAAGTACTAAATCCTTGGGATTTTGCATTGAAATGCTACTTCAGCAGGACAGATTTCAAGGCCCTTTGAACACTTCATAAGATACTCTCTCTTCCACGTGGCACCTACAGCAATGTTTCAAAACTTACACACATATTACTATAAACAACTTGTTATCCAGTGTTACTTATATTAGAAATCTATGAAAATCAGATCACATAATATGGAGTACATTTTTCTCCATTTCTTTTCAGTTTCTAATAATCGTTCACACTATACGTGTGATTAATTCTTTTTATTACTGCTTAATATCCTGTTATATGAGGGTAAATATTTTACTTCTCCATCTGATAATTATTGCGGCTATCTCTATTTTTGCTAATATTAAGAATGAAGTTATGAATATTTAAAATACTGCATATCTCATTATGTACATATGCAGATGTTTGGGGCTATACATAGAAGTAGAATTACAGACCTGAATAATGTTTATTTTTTTTGTTGTTTTCTGATAATAATTTCTTTAAGCACTGTGATTACAAAAATATTCATATTTGGGTTTCTGTTATCAAATGAATACCAACCTTCACCAGTGTAAAATTTTCCCTCCACCACTGTTCTCCATTTCCTCCCTTCTCCACACCATCCCTGTCTTTGGCACAGATATTTATTTCTTTCCCATACCATCATTGTCATGGTAGTTGTTAGTGCAGTTATTTCTTTATCTGCACTCACTATTCTGTGATAAGCTTCATATCATGGATTGGTCCTTTTGACCTGCACCTCCATTGTCTCTAAGTATTATTATAATACTTGCTTTTATTTTTCTTAGATCCCGCAGATGAGTGAGATTATTCTATCTCTCCCCCTCTGTCTTATTTCACTCAGTATGATAGTCTCCATGTTCACTCATATATAGACAAATTTCATGACTTCATTTTTCATAACAATTGCATATTATTCCACTGTATAAATGTAGCTATATATTAAATATAGAAAAATTAATATACTTTAATATATTTTAATTTTATATTTTAAATATGAATATACTAAGCTTCATGAAAAACAGTATAAATACAAATGTGGATTTAACTAAAATTGACTAGTTTGTGCTTTTAATGTGAGTCATTATGATGATATTTATAAAGAATAATGCAAATATAAAATCTGAGAACAATCTAGTATCCTTATAATATAGTTTCATGTAAATGTTAGGGAAAACGCATTATTGACCATTGTTTTTGTACCTGTCCAGTTTGCCTTCGTCTTCTTTTAGATGTCCCTCCACTCCCCAGCAAAATGATGCCAGATTCATTTCTGGTGCTGAAGGACAAGTTGATTTCTGTGCCTACATCAATTGGGACAGGGGATAGTTCCACAAATCCTGGTTTTGGGAAGCTCACTGTGTAAACATTCTGTGGAGAATAGGATAGAGGAAGAAAATATCAGACATCAGTGTTTAAATAAATTTCTCTATTTTACTCCATTCCCGAACACACTCAATAGTACAATAAAATACATTATAGTTTAGAAACTATCAAAACCCAATTGCATAGACAATTTAAGAACAATTGAAGATATACTATGTTCAGAAATATTCTTGAATCTTTTGAGTAGTTTGTATTAAGATAAAAATTTAGACCTGGTTTTTAGTGTAGAATTTTTATTTTAAATTGAAACATTTATAGAGAAACTTATCTTGTATTTTGTTATCTTATATTTTCTTTCTCTTGTTAATTTTTATATAGATTGATCTCTTTAAAATCCTCCATTATTGTTTATATTTTTAACCCCATGCAGTGTCTGTATCCTTTCACAAAGATGAGCTTCAGAATTGTATTACCACACAATGCATGAATTCACAGTAGAATATTAATTTGCTTTTGTTTTTTGGGCAACACCAGTGATGCTTAGGGGTTACTCCTGGCTATGCGCTCAGAAATATCTCCTAGCTTGGGAGACCATATGGGACGTTGGGGATCAAACCAAGGTCTGTTCTGGGTCAGCCGCTTGCAAAGCAAACCCCCCCACTGCTTGCTATTTCTCTGGCCCCTACACTGTAGAATTTTTAATGATATTAATAGAAATATAAAACCCAAAATACTTGAATTGAATTTCATCTCAAAATAAAATTAATACCATTGTCCTCATAATATTAATATTAAAGTGGTAAAATTTTATATAGTAATACATCAAAAGGAAGAAAATTGCCTTCTGTCCCTAAACTGTGTAGAGGATATAGTTTTTAGTAGATTATTCCTGTATACAGTCATTTACTTTATCTTCTATAATTTTCCCCTCTTTCTATGTCATATCTTTTTCTATATTTATACTAACTTATGATAAGATCTCCCATATCTTTTTTTTTCTCCCAATACATACATAAGGGAATAGTCATCAATACATACAGATCTCATCAACAGTCTTAATGAGAGGACATAGCATGATCAGCAATTGGGCAATTAGATTGCCTGATGTAATCATTTAAATGCCCTATAATTTTCTGGAGTAAAAGCAATGCATCTCCTATTGCAGAATATATTTTTCCACAGCATTTCAGTTCCAGTTAAGTGACACTTGTAAAATCTATAATATATTTTCTATTCCAATTTGTAAAGAAATAAGCTTTGCGATCGTTCATATAAAATGACTGTAGATTTATCTATTTTATCTATATCAAACTTCTAAATCATCATTTTTTAGTTTTAAAATAATTCCTGGTTACTGAAAAGTACCATTGTAGAACCATCGCTTCTACACATATAGACTATATGTTTTTTGGACAGTTTTATAACATGTATATATTTTTTGTCATGTAGGTGAAAAGTACGTTTTAGAAGACTTAACCACTCTGTTTAAAAAAAAAGGAAACTAGTACAGATACAAATACTTAGCATTTCAATTCTAAAATTCAAAGTTTCTACCTTTCTCCTTGTTATAAAACTTCTGAGGGTATCTGCATCAGGATTTATATGGATAATTTTAAGTTGAGGCTTGGGATTATGAGTGTTGATGCTCCAGAAAGTTGGGTTCTAGACACTCTTTTAAAACCATAAATCAATTCTAGGTAGGTTTACTGTCTATTTTCTTCTTATTCGTCCTTCACTAGCTCGTATACAACAGCAATGATTTATTTAAAACAATATTGAAATATGTGAACTATAATAAATAGCTGTGTTGGGGCCTGAGTGATGGTACAATGGTAGGGCATTTGCCTTCCACGCGGCTGTCCCAGGTTCAATCCCTGGCAACACATATGGTCCCCCGAGCCAGGAGCGATTTCTGAGCTCATAGCCAGGAGTAACCCCTGAGTGTCACTAGATGTGGCACAAAAAACCATAATCCAAAAACAAATAGCTGTGTCATGTCAGGATAATGAAGAATTCATAAATTAATAAATTTAACTTTTATTAAAATCTTGGCACATGCCTGGATACATGGTGCCTGAACATGTCATCTATACCCCTCTTTGAGATCTATATCCCTTTTTGATACCCTAATGTTAGAATGTATAGCTGATTCTGCCTTTGGAGAAGCCAGTGTTCTCCTCTGAACTTGTTTCTCTCCCCTCTCTCCCCCCCCCTCTCTCTCATATCTTTCTTTCCTCTCTTCTCCTTCCTCAAAAGAAAGCCTATTTGTAACCCATAAAAATCTTGACCCATACTTGTAGTGCAGAAAGCAGAGCTGTGACCTGAGTTTTATTTTCTTCAGTTAGTTTATTATCAATAATAAGAATAGTCAAGAAAAATCTGGGTTGAGGGCAGAATGATAGCACAGTGGTAGATTGTTTGCCTTGCATACGTCGGTCTACCTGGGTTCGATCCTTGGCATCCTATTTGGTCCCTAATCTTGTCAGAACAATTTCTGTGTGCAGAGTCAGGAGTAGCCTCTGAGCACTGCTGATTGTGCCTTCCCACCCCCAAAAAGAAAATCTGGGAGTTTTGTGGGACTGCTTTGACAACAAAGAAAATATACTGAAGATATCTGATAACAAAGGCTTTGAAGTCCCATTAAAAACATGTCTTTAAGATGGTTCTTAGTCTTTGATATTAAAAAATAAATTTGAGTCAGCTGTTGGCAAAATGTTGTATACTAATAATTAGTGTGCAGTATTACTTTCTATTTGTATAAACTTAATAGATTCTAAAAATATAAAGGTTTCTAATAAAGATAATAACATACAATATCTAAAAAACAAATAAATCTAAAATATTAGAAAGCTAGAACAAGGAAAATAAGGAAAAGATAATCACAAGAAGATTATTAAATATAAACATTATGAAGGACTAGTTAGGTGAGAAAATAATTTAAAACTTAGAATATAAATATACATATTTATAAAACTCTTTTGAAGTGCTCAAAATTGCTTTGCTATTTATGCAAAATTAAGACTAGTATCAGTGGAAATTTAAAGCATATTCAAAGGACACTGGTCTCTCTAAGATAACCAAAATCAAATGAATTCTGATATAAGTGGTTTTAGGAATTTATTAAAAACAGACCAACCTCCAGAGAGCATCCTTTGGTAATGCCAACATAATCAGGGCTACTGAGTATATTATATGGTGTTCTTGAAATTTCAATATCTTTGAGGCAGCCAGAATATTTTCTTAGATTTACTTCAGGTCTGTTGAACAGGAAAGAAACAATATTAAAAAAAGGCAATAGAGTGAATGCCCTTGACTACTAGAAGCAAGCTATAGGAAGCAGACTGCCACACACAGGCTGATAAATATGTTTCAAGCTATGAATATGTGCACTCATTAGAAAGCATACTATACTTATCCTTTTTGAAAATGAGCTCACAAGTAGAACTTCAAAACAAGGTAGAGGAACGAATTGACTTCTTACTGAATGTATTATGAAATTTGTTTCTTTTTCATTGGCAGAAAAATAGTATGTGATTGTATAGCACTGTAAAACTACGTACCAAAATAGTTAAATTGAATCTTGTTTAGAGTTCAAGAAAAAACTATCTAAAAGCAAACTAAATTTGGAAGGGGGCATGGCAGACCAATAACACAGCAGCAGGTAGGCAATTTGCCTTGAATGCTGCTGACCCAGGTTCAATCTCTGGTATTTCATATAGTCCCTCAAGCCTGCCAGGAGTGATTGCTGAACCAGTAGTAACACCTGAATGCATATGAGTATGATCAAATGCCCTAAAATCTTCTTTTTTTTTGTCATTGAAGCTATTAGGAATGAAACTGTTAGTGGTTCAAGAAGATAGCATTCGTTATATTTCTCTTTAACGCATAAATTATCATTTTCTTTTAAGTGAAAAATGGCTAAAATGTTGTTGGTAATTTAATCCTTAATATTTCATATAGGTATAAAATGGTTTTTAAATGGTAGCTATACAATCCTTGACTGTTTAGTTTCATTTTGTTTTTCACAACTGGTGGTGCTTTGGGCTTAGTGCTGGCTCTATGATCAGGAATTACTTTTGGAAGGGTTTGGGAGAATGTGTGTGTTGTCATGAATTAAGCAAGGCAAGTGCTCTACCTTTTGAACTCTGACCCTGGAATGTTTACTTTTAAATGATTATAAAATGGGCCACTTATATTGGCCCATAGGAATATTCAATGGAGACAAGTTGTTGGGATGTTCATGAAAAGGATTCAGATTTTGAGTAGTGCAGGGTTGCCCAGTAAAAGGTTTCTGTTGATGATGGAAATGTGCTGCTCTATAGCATATAGAACAATTGTTATTGGACACTAACCAATATTGCTACTTGGAGTATAGTTTGTAAAAAACAATTGAATATTTATTGTAGTTAGACCAGATTTAATTTCAAGTTAAATGTTTACTATGTGTAGTGCTACCATATTGGGCATTACAGGTCTATAGTGATAAAAAAGTAAGACTTTTTAATTCTAGGATCTATCTGAAAAAGCTCTTTTGTAGATATACAAATAACATACTTAGTACAGTAGCCATCTTCCTCATTGTTAGATAATATCAGATTCTTCTTTCTTTTTTTCTTGTCTTATTATAAATATAAAATGCATGGCACAAGGTAAAAACACAATTAGACCCTGGTCTGATTAATCATATAATTTAGATATTTTATATATTGGTTTATGTCTTATCCTTTCTCTGGAATTGTGTCATTTTTTGGGATCACTTTTCTTTCTAAGTTCTCTTACTTATGTCAGTCAGTTATTTGGAGAGCATGACAAAGTAGAGGATAAAGGAATTAGCTTATATTTTTTTCTTGAATACAGAAATGGAAATGAGAGAATTTCATTTACATTTTAAATGTTTATATATGTAATATTTATTTTTTACACTAAGTTGTTGCTCAGGGGGCCATATAACATGATGAATGGAACCTTGTGCTCCATTATGCAAAGCAGCACTCTAATCCTTAGAACTACCCCTGGCTTCACAACTATATATTTTACGAGAAAAAAGACTTATTAAAATTAGTTAATAAATTGATTGATTTGGTATTGTAGCCACACCTGGTGGTGTTTAAGGCATACCCCTGGTCTTGTACTTAGAGATCACTTGCTGGTAGAGTTGAGGAGTAACAATATCTAATGCTGGGGATTGAACCTGCGTTGGTTGAATGCATGACTAGCCAGAAAATAACTTGTCTACCTTACTATATCTCTGGTCTTAATGACAATTTTAGAGGTTTTTCAATAAGGCAAAGTATTACAATGAGGGGCAAAAAAGATAGCATGGAGGTATGGCATTTGTCCTGAATGCAGAAGGTTGTTGGTTCGAATCCCAGTATTCCTATATGGTCTTCCGAGCCTGCCAGGAGCAATTTCTGAGCACAGAGCCAGGAGTTACCCCTGAGCGCTGCCGGGTGTGACCCATAAACCAACCCCCCCAAAAAAATTACAATGAATTATAAAGTTTATTGTTTCACTGAAATACAAAGAACTGTTTGAAAATATAATGATTTAGAAAGTTTAATAATATGATAAGTCCAATACTAGTAATCACATATAGTGATCAGCCTCCTAATGGAAACTGTAGGTCTCTGTTTCTTCTATTTGACTCAAAGGCAAAATTGAGAAGCAATACAGTGTCATCCCAGAGTTTTATTACCATACATTTCCATGAAAGTCAGCTTTTATCTTAAACCATCTGAGAAAATAGTATGAGTTGTTTCAGAACAGCATTGTTCTAAAACAATAGGAATATTTTCCATACTTTTTCTGTATTATATATATTTTTGATACTAAAAGTCTAGTCTTGAATCCCTTCAACTCATTTTCTTTCAGTTAATTACTCACAGTGAGGTGCTGAAATACTAAAATACTAGGTATTAGTTCTAGTAGAGGTCACCAACCTTGCATACATTGAAAATTGAGCCAACCATTTACAGGAGCCCTTTACTCAACGGTTTTCTGAGTAATGCTTCTCTTCAACTAAAAAGTTAGATAATCTTGAGAAGCTAGGAGACTCTACAAATGCTCTTACTATTAATATAAATATTGAATATAGTAGAGCTTCAAATTAACTTTATCTGGATCAAAAGTTAATTCTAAATAAACATGGCAATAAATTAACTGCTTTGCCAAAAAGTTACAGGGTTATATGAATGATTGCATATTTGAATGTTTGCATAAAGCAATAAGGCAGTAGTAAGCATTTGGGCGTACATATTTATCAGCAAACAGTATGGGACTAGGGAAGTCAGAATCCAGGGCCAATTCAAAAGACAGTGTAGTACCACAGTTCCATACTAGATGTGCTGATAAATTTTAAAAGCAGTGTTTGGAATATCTACCATTGTGTGTGTGTTACCCAATAAGCTATGTGCACAAGGCTTTTAGCAAATAATCAGAGCAAATCTATCATCATTGCTAGAAAAAATAATCAAATGGTAACTCAATTGACAGCAAATGAGAGCATTTTTGTGAAAAAAGAGCAGCATGAAAATGATCTAGGATAAATGGCTGTTGATTTAAGCTGCATAGATGCTGTTCAGATTTTGCATCTATCAAAAGTTGCACTTATTTGATTCATGCACTTGATGAAGACATGCAAGAATGTAAATTTTACCTTGCTTTCATACTAGGTTAAAGGAAAGAAAAAAAAACAATTTACTTATAATTGCATTTTACTTGATAAAACAATAGTTAATCACAAATTTATTTTAAATCATTTCAGAGAGGTCTACAAGAAAGACATATAAAAATCTAAAAAAGACATGGCCTTGATCACACAAAAAAGGTAGAATTAATAGATGACAATTTCTTTCTCACACATTTTTACCCAAACCATTTTTATTTCATGTATAAATTTCAAGTACTAACCTATACCTATCTTGATGGGAAAACCTATAAATGTTGTTATTTTGAAGAAATCTCAAGTAAGATATATTATATTCTCTCAAAAAGTTTGAACTTAAAAATAAAAGTTTCTATGTTACTGAATCTGCTGGAAAGAGGTAAAAATTAATGCATTTCTGATTTAGTCATGCATAATCAAGGCAGTTATAATATATCCCAATATGTTTAAATAATTTGAAATAATGTATAATTTTTTGAAATATTATAATTATAAATGCTCTACTATGAAAGTAAAAAGAATTCTTATTATTAAAGACTTATTAGATACTATCTTAGAAACAATATATAAACTCATATTAATGAAGTTCTAGTCAGAGGTAATCAGCCTTTAACACATTTGTAGTTAATTTCTGAAAACCACTTGTGGTAAAGACAAGTCCAAATAGGACCAAACAGGACTATATATAGATGAACTTATTATGACTATTTTTAGTTCAGAATTCTATTGATGCTTTAAAATTCTTATACCCTAACAACTTCTGGATCTCTAGTATTTATATGCTGCCTGGAACATAGAAAATTGTCAATAAATATCTAAATAAATATATGAATTTTTGAGTAAAAATCATTTACTTGAATTAAATACATTTGATTTGTAAAGATTTTGTACTGACTGTATACTTTAATCTATATTCTTTTTGTTTGTTTTTTGTTTTTGTTTTTGTTTTTGGGTCACACCCGGCAGTGCTCAGGGGTTACTCCTGGCTCCATGCTCAGAAATTGCTCCTGGCAGGCACGGGAGACCATATGGGGCACCGAGATTCGAACCGATGACCTTTTGCATGAAAGGCAAACGCCTTACCTCCATGCTATCTCCCGGACCCCAATATATTCTTAATTAATATACATATATATAAGTAAAGATAAATATTAAGACAACCTTCAATATAAAGATTATCAATTTATATTTTTGAAATATTAATAATGGAATAATCATTTGGTTTAGGTATTTAGATACAGTGAAAGAGTAAACTTGAGTCTGTATAACTGTCATAAAGAAAGACTGAAGATCTACTTTTTATTTTGGAAACATGGACACAACTGGCCATCACATTTTTTCAGTTTTCTAAGATTGTGCCAAACAGCGTCTCTTTTCATAATAAAAAGTAGATATGTATATATGTGTAATATATACTTTTGTACATATTGAAATTAGTAAACAAAATAAAATTATTAAATATATTAAATATTTAAAATATTAAATAATATGTATTTAACACATAGTACATAGTATTCAATATATTATGCATAGTATTTGTAAAAGTCTATAGTTTAAAGAAAATAATTTATTCCATTTTAATTAAATTATACTAACATTTATTGAACACAAATTTCTCTGCTGGTTTTATTTCTTATAATATTTAACTATTAAGAAATAAATTAGCTCAGTAATATAGAATGATGAAAAATTGTTACAAATAACTGACATTATGAGCTAAGATAGCCTTCATTCTTCCATCTAAACATTTGTAAAAAAAAAGCAATAACATTCACATGGGTATAAGAATAACTAATCTTAATATATTAATATTAATAGTCTTAATATTAATCATAAGAGAAATAATCAATATATTATTAACTTAACTTTATCAGTATAAAGTTAAGCCGTAAAGTTTGGTCTATTTGAAACACTAATCTTCAGAGCAATAAAAAATGTCATTGCTATTGTCTCAAGTGTATGTATCAGGAAAACTACAACACAAGATTCATATTCAATCTAGTTTCCACCTTTAATTATTTTAATAATTGTGTTCATCAGTTTAATTTAAAGGAAAGGGTGATTTCCATTCATAACTAAAAGATATTAAGCTAATCCTTCGATTTCTTGATTCGGGTGTTTTAACATGCCACATTATTTTTTTTTCATTAGATATTTCTGCAACTGAAGATTATATGGAATTCCTCTTATAATTAAACTTCAACACTCTAGTGAACATAATGGCCATTTAATTAAAACTTAATCCATAGCTATAAACATATTCTAAATTACCTCAAGTTTCTCAGTGTTGGCAAGCCACCAAAATATATTTTATCATCTGCTTTCAAGTCAAGACCAAAGTTGTTTCCTGGAGATGACGTTACAATAATCTCCTCCTGGTTAGTATCTATATCTACTATTGAAATATTGGCTGTGAAGGGATAAAAAGTTTAACATTTTACTTGAGCAACTCTAATCAATGGGTATCATAGCTTTTACTTTAAAATCCATTTAAATTTTTCTTAAATTAACATTGACTTTTTCAAATATTTGCATTATATACAGCAATTTAAAACTGCAAATAGCATCAATAGAATGTACTGTTTATTTACAAAATGTATGGAAATTACATGATTAATACTAAAGTAATCAAATAAAGATAAAAGTTTGAATGTCTGTCAAAAATCCAGTTGGTATAGTCTTTTCAAATAGACATATGTGATTAGAAAATAAAATAATATAACTTTTAAATACTGAGATAAATATATAACCAGAAATAAGATTATTAATTAGAAATATAATAAATCAATGCTGTACATTCTACACATTTGAGGGTAAACAGAAAAAATTGCATTCAGCTCATTTGCAAAGTGGCTATATATAAAAGTTAAATGTTGTTTTGCTTGATAGGGGGATCCATGTCCATTGCAAATTAAATTCAGGGGATGTTTGAATGCTACATGAAAGGTACAGTTCTCATACTTCATGTTTTTCTTTTTGCCATCCTAAGATATTTCCGAAATGATGAGGATAAGAGTTCAGAAAAAGGAAAAGGAAAAGATATGCTTCTATTTGAATTACTTAATTCATAAATTTTATGAAAATTTCTTTATCTCATAGATTTTTTTTCCAAACCCATTTATTTTTATAAAAGTCAAGCTATGTTTTTCTTACCATATTCACTTAGACACAATTTGTACTTGCCTCATATAAATTTGAGTCCTTAGAGTGTAATGATGCATCAGTTCATTAATATGACGTTTTTTGGTTTATAGGCCACACCTAATGACGCTCAGGGGTTAATCCTGGCTATGCACTCAGAAATTGCTCCTGGCTTGGGGAACCATATGGGATGCCTGGAGGGGTGGGGGGAATTGAACCACTGTTCGTCCTAGGCAGCAAGGCCCTACTGCTTGTGCCACCGCTCCGATCCCTAATATGACAAATTTTATCTTAAAATCTTTGCCAAATATAGGTTCTGAATTAGTTAAAATCTGAAAGTAGATGGTTAAACCACTGGATTATCAGGGTATTTCTAAATATTTATTATTGGGAAAGATATTTTTGATTGAAATAAACATAAAAAATAGCAAGTTAAGCAAAGTATAACTTACCTATTAATTGTACGACTACCCAGAATTTTTTTAATATAATTTTTATTTTTAAACATGTTGGGTTACATAACGTTGGCAATCATATTTTAGGTACAAATTAACATAAAATCGGGGGAACTCCTATCACCAAAAAGTCCTCAGTCCACCTCAGTTCCAATCCTAGTTCCCATATCCTCTCCCCT
>PVKC010021317.1:0-18216 GCA_004027635.1 Crocidura indochinensis | reverse complement strand
GCACAGCTTTTGCTGGGGAGAAAATTCCATAGAAGCACTTGCTAGGATGCTTGCATCTTTAACAGCTGTTAGGAGAGAAATGTGAAATATGAAGTCATTGTTAAGAGACACACTCTCTCTTTATAACCTTGGGAATGAATTGACACCTACTTCATCCTGGAACAATAAACACCACACTCAGTGGCTTCTGATTGTCTTGGCTCACTGAGGGGAAGAAAGGAAACAAACAACAGATGACCCAACAGGTCCCATATCTGTAGCTGAGCTCCCCCTTTCGCCCCCCACAAGGTAGTGTGGGCCAAGGCACCTGGCCCATTTACTAGCTAAGAAGTAATTGAGTCTCTCCAAGTCTTGATTCCTCACCTAACAAAGTGGGCTGACACCACCTGTGTCCCTGGGACACTGTGAATTGATGAGATGACGTGAACAGACCACCTGGTTTCTGGGAAGCACTTTAACTTTATTATGAGACAATTTCTTCCCTACAGCCTCAGTCCTGACCCCAGACTGTCCTCAAAACATGCAAGCCACTCAGACAACTTGGAACTGACTTTGGCTCTTCACGGTAGATGTGGCTCCAGGACAGGAAACCCCTTCTTTTCACTAAACTTCTTTGTTTCCTTTCTGTTACTGGTTTCATGAGTCCAGTGCTTCTCCCCCAGCTTGTGCTGTCAAAAGCATCAAAATCTGAGTTTGATCTCAGACACTGGCTCATCAATGGTCTAGAGAAGGACATTAGGATGTATAAGAGTTCCCTTGGTAATGCAGATGGGCCACTAGGAGCAAGGCCACAGTCCCATTTGCCAACAATGTGACTCCAGTTTATGATTAGTACTGACATTTCTCCAAGCCAGTGGTCTCAACTGGGCTGTTATGAGTCACTGGGAAACTTTTTGGCCCTGCACATATGCACATGCACACCGGTATTATGATTTGTCTGAGATGTTGTATAGACACAGGTACTTTTATAAAGGTTTCTAAATTATTTGTTTTGTGTAGCGAAGGTGGAGAATTGACTGATACAGTCAACTTGGCTTTTATTTAGGGGATTTTTGTTTTATTTTGCTTATCGCCACAATTGCTTTGAGCATCCGAACCCTGCCATGAGCTGTGGCAACTTATGGCAGTTTGCTTACCTGCCAATAGTCTAGAAGGCTGATGATTCCATCCCAACTTCAGAAATGAAGTTTTTATTTTGAATCAAAGCCTTTTTCTGGTTGTTTCGGTTTACAATGTTGAGGCTTGAACCTAACGCTTCACCCATGCACGATATATAGCGCTACTACTGCTGAGATGAAGTACTGATTCCACAGTGCTACAGGACTCTGTATGTGCTTGGCATGTTCTTATGCCCTCTGCTCACTCTTTACTGACTCCAAGAACTTCTGGGTTCTGAACTCAGTCCTTTCTGATATATAGCTCATGAATAGCTCATGACTAATCTCTAGTTAACTGTTTCTTTATTTTAAATGAGTGTGTAAGGTCAGGGGTGGAGCTCTGTGGTAGAATGAATAACTCCCAAGTGTGAGGTTCAGGGGCCAGAGTGATAGCACAGTGTTTGCCTTGCATGTTACTGACCCAGGATGGACACGTATTCAATCCCCAGCATCCCATATGGTCCCCCAAGTCTGCCAGGAGCGATTTCTGACTTCAGAGCCAGGAGTAACTCCTGAGTGCGACTGGGTGTGGCCCAAAAACAACAACAACAACAACAACAACAACAAACCAAGTGTGAGGTTCAGAGTTTGAGTCCTAGTCATTCCCACCCCCCAAAAAATAATAATAAAAGAAAAAGAGAGAGCATGCGTGAGAACAAGAGAGAAAAGGAGAGAAGAGCTGGTGGCAATTATAATATAGGACCAAAGAAATTTGCTGTTGGTATTATTTGGGGAAATAATGAGGTCATGGGCATCAGTACTGCTAAAAAAAAAAAAAGAAAAAGAAAGAAAATCCATTGTGGGACTTGGGAAGTGATTCAGCAGTCTGAGTCTTAAGTAGATCCCATCCCTAGCCTGGCAAGTAACCACAGCAATGACAATAACAGCAGTAATGAGGATGAAGGAGAGTATGAACGGAATATGGAAAGAATAGAAATCAGCTAATGCCCTCTGGTCACTGGGCTCCCAGAAAGCAGGAGACAAGCAGGGACCAGGCTTCCCTATTCTGGCTGTGTGTATGTGTGTGGTTGTGGGTTGTGGGTGTGGGAGCTTCACAGGGTAGGTGCACCAGGACTAGCCCAGCAGTTCATACATCTGAACTGACCTTGTGGTCACAGATCAAGACTGGGCAGCTGAACAACACCCTATCTCCACCACCTGTCTGTCTCCTGAGTGGCCCTGGGGACTGGGGGACACAGATGCATTCTGATTCCCTATATTTACAACACAGGCATCACCACCAAGAGCTGCTCACATCTCTTTCTCCAATGGAAGGCCAGGATCTTGGCAAGGTTCCTTACCCTGCCTCTGCAGGTAGGTACCGAGTGAACCCTTAGACTATGGGAGAGGGAGGCCTAATGAGAGTCCCAGATCAGTATTTCAGGGTTTTCTCTGGTTCACCCAGGAAGGAGAGAAAGGTGAGAGCAAATCCAACCCCCAATTCATGGATCTCCAATCAGCTCAGAGGTTGATTGGAGATTTCCTGCCCCTAAGGAGTTTATCTGTCTATGCCTGGTACTTATGACCTGGATTACAAGTGGGGCTACTCAGGACACATGGAATTAGACTGAGCAACTCGACTGCCTTGAAACCCCTGAACAAAGGCTTTGCTTGTAGTTTGGAGGGAAGCCAAACAGAGACCAAACAGGGCCAGGAGCAGGGTCACTGGAGGCAGCTAAGCAGAGGAGTCCTGATATAAGGGGGCTCAAAATCAATCTGAAGCATCTTTTTCATGTGCCTACCCCTTTAACAGTCCTTAGTTTGGAGTGTTTTGTTGTTTGTTTTGTCTTCTGGGCCAGACTGGGCAGGACTCAGGACGTGCTCCTGGCTCTGAGGTCAGAGATGACTCCTGGAAGGGCTCAGGGAGAACCTTACAGGATGCCCAGGATCTAACCCAGGATAACTGTGTGCAAGGCAAGCACCTTCCCTGCTACACCATCTCTTGAAAGACCCTCAGTAACGTCTGATTTCCAGCCACCAAACCTTCCTTCTCTGATGGAAGCCCTGAGAATAAGGTCCAACAGCATGGAGACCCCCTGTGTAGGGAACAAAAGCTGGGTGTCAGTAGTGAAAGTAGTGAGCCAGCACTGAACCGTCTATATCTGATGGTAGCCTGGAAATTCGGCCTGACAACACAAAGACACTCCTTGATGCAGAAAGCAGAATCTTGCTCACAGGGGTGCAGAATGTAACTGGCCTCTATGGGGACATATTGACCTGGATCCTGCCCTTGAGGGTTTAGAGCACCTCTGACTGACTCCACACTAGGTAGGGTTCATAGCTGTTGTTTTTTATCCCACTACCCCTTTACATCATGTGCACAGATGTACTCCAACACCCAAGGACATAGCCACAAGATGCCCTAAAGGTTCTATGTAAAGGCCCAACAAGCCGATTCAGGATCACTCACAGCAAACCCATCAGGGAGGCTGGCTAAATGCCTTCATTCATACAGCCCAGACAGCATGGGAAAGTGATAGGGCCTATAAATGCAGCTTTATGAGGCTTAGGATATAGTGTCACAAGAATGAGCATTTATGTGGAAGGAGATGACTGTGCTTCCTTTCTTCAAGTCATCCTTCCCTCAGCCTCCTCTCCAAATCCAATAACACAGACTCATCAGGTTGCTAATTCCCACTCAGTGTTCTTGCGTATGCTCCCAGGAAAGTTCTATGTGGGAATGTATTGTAAGGGAAGATTCTGTGAGAAGAGGATCTGTAAGGGGAGGTTCAAGAGGAAGAAAATTCTGTGCAGAAATGTTCTGTAAGGCAGATTAAGGTGGGAAGTTTAAGGGAAGATACCGTGCAGGAATGTCTGTGTGTGGAGGTTCAAGTGGAAAAGTTCTGTGCAAGGAGGCTCTGTGAGGTAGGATGCTGTGAGGAAATGTTCTGTGGGGGAAATTTCTGTGTAGGAAGGTTCTGTGAGAGGAGGTCTTTGCAAGGAGGTTCAGGTGAGAAATATGTGTGTAGGAGATTTTGTAAGGGAAGGTTCTATGGTGAGTTTCTGTGTAGGAGATTGTGTGAAGAGGTTGAGGTAGGAAGATTCTGTGTAGGGAAGTTCAGATGGGAAGGTTGTGTAGGGAGGTTCATATGGGAAGATTCTATGTAGGGAAATTAAGGTGGAAAGCGTCTGTGTGGGAAGGTTTTGTGCAGGAGGTTCTGTGAGGAAAGGCTCTGTGTGGAAGGTTCTATGCATGGAAGTTCTGTGAGAAAAAGTTCAGTGTGAAGAGATTCGGGTGGGAAGGTACTCTGCAGAAGAGTTCTGGAAGGAAAGGATCTGGGGAGGGAAAATTCTATGCAAGAAGGTTCTGTGAGGGTGGGTTCTTTCAAGGGGAGGTTCTGTGCAGAGAGGTTCGGGTATGAAGAGTCTTCTGGAGATTCTATAAGGGAAGGTTCTGTGTGGGAAGGTTCTGTGTGACAAAGTTCTGTTGGGAAGATTCTATATAGGGTGGATTCAGTAGGAAAGTGCTATGTGGAAGGTTTGGTGAGAGAAGATACTGTGTGGGAAGTTTCTGCGCAGGAAGTTCTTGAGGAAGTATCTGTGATGAAGGTTCTTATGTGGGAAGGAAAGGTTCTTTTGGGGAATGTTCTGTGCAGAAAGGTTCTTGAAGGGAGGTTCAGGTGGGACGTTTCGAGAGGGACTATTCTCTGTGGGAAGGTTAGGTGGGAAGTTCTGTGCTCTAAGGTACTATGGGCCATTCTATGTGGAAGTTTTGCGTGAGGGAGTTACAGGTGGGAAGGTTCTGTGTGGAAGGTTCTTTGAGGGAAAATTTTGTGCAGAAAGTTGTTGTATTAAATAAAGTCCTAGTGTTGATGGTGAGGCCTCTCTCAGCTTGGCCCAGCACCTGCAGCCCCTTCAGCTGGTGGATATGTAGGTGCAGGGTGATGGTGAAGAAATGATCCACAGGCAGTCAGTTAAAGTTTCAGGAGTAGGGGCAGAAGAGATAACATGGAGATAGTGCGTTTGCCTTGCATGCAGAAGGACGGTGGTTCAAATCCCAGCATCCCATATGGCCCCCCGAGCCTGCCAGAAGCGATTTCTGAGCGTAAAGTCAGGAGGAACCCCTGAGCGCTGACAGATGTGACCCAAAAACAAACAAAAGTTTCAGGAGAAATCCAACTTTATTACAAGGCCTTAACCGCCATGTAATGGCCTCTAAGCTGCCCTGCAAGCACCCTTCCTGTGTCTGATCTCTGCCCTCTCCCCCCAGGTAACCCCTTAATTACCAGCCACAGACCCCTCCCAGAGTGGGTAGGTCTCACCATCCAGGTGAGATTAGGTAGGAAGTTGGGGAAGGAGTAACGGGCAGGTTTTGAGAGTGGAGGTTTTGTACTGAGGTTCAGTTGGGAAGAATCTGTGCAGGAGACTCTGGAAGGAAAGGTTCTTTGTGGGGAGGTTCTTCGTGGGAGGTCTATGTGGGAAAGTTCTGTGTTGGAAGTTCTGTGAGGGAAGGTTCTGTGTGGAAGGTTTTTGCTTCTTATCAGGAAGATTCTGTGTGGAGATTCTTTGCGAAAAGTCCTTTGTAGAGAGGAAAGGTTGCGCAGAAGATTTTGAGCGAAGATTCTATACAGGCTCTCAGGCTTCTGACAGACTCAGCTTAAAGAGGAATGAAAGGGCCAGGCATTCTGTGACCCCAGGGTGCTATAGCAGTCAGTGAGAGCAAGAGAGTAAACTTGAAGTGGAAGGAGCCTCACGAAGAAGGGAGGACACACTGAATTTCTGTATACTCGAACTTCACCTCTTACGTTTCATAAATAAGTTTGTCCCTTACCCCCTTTTTTGTGGTCCTCCTCCATCCCACTGTTGTTCTGTCCTGAAATGGTGCCTCAATAAAGGACATTTCTGTGGAATGAAAGTTTACTAAGATACACAGGAGCTTGGAGGAGAGCTGACGCCCTTTGCTTGACAAATTCCCTTTGTAGGAAGGAGTCTGGCTGAGGAAATAATTAGAAGCCAGTGTAGAGTTGTAAAGAAAGATGTCTGGCACAGCAGTTTTTGTGATGGCGGAGAATGGAAGGCACCCCAGTGTTTGAGGAGAGGGGAGTGTGAGTGAATATGATGTGTACACAGGTCCAGATGCAGGGGTGTCCTGAGGTGCACCAATTCCTGTAAGGGTAATGGGTGGAGAGGGATCTGCGGAGATAATTTCAAGCATATTTTAAAAAATGTCAGTATACATTCCATTGCCTGTCTGAGGCAAAAAACTGAAGAAGCATACTACAATATTAACTGCTTATTTGTAGAAATCAGAATTGCAGCTATTGCTATTTTCTTCTCAAATGCTGATTATTTTCCTTATGTTCCATAATGGACACAGATTTCAAATATGAAATCAAAAGAAGAAAGAAAACATGAATCCAGTGCAACTTTCACAAGGAAGAGAACATTTTTCTCAGCCTAGGCTTGGTCTCTGACAAAGTGTAGTATGTATTCCTGGAGAAATTCTTTTTTTCTTTCATGTTTTTACTTAGACAATGCAGTTTAAAAAAGTGTACATAATAGAGTTTCAGCAATACAACGTTCCAGCAATAATCCCATCAACATAGTCAACTTCCCTCCACCAGTGTCCCCAGTCTGCCTCCCTGACTGGTGTATTTTTAAGTTTGGTTGTTGAAGTTGGGTTCTCCTGCATTCGGTGCTGTTGGTTCTGTAGTTTAGATCTGTACAATTAATGATAATTAATGATATTTCTAAGGGATTGTCCTGTTACCCACATTTCTCATGGCCTTGGATATCACTAGGCTCTGACCATGAGGCCTGGGGACCACCCTGCTCATTGCTGCTTGGATAGCCCCAGAATCAGATGTGTTTCAGGGCTATGAAAGGGTGATATTGGGGGCAAGGGGTGCCAGAGTCCTTGAGCTGCCTGTCCCACTTGGTCCCACTGTTGACTGATAGGGACAGATCCCAGAAGCTGGGTGGGTCATCCCTTGATCTCTTTCTCCCCTCACTACATCCCTTGATCTGTTTCTGTGGTTCCTTGAGTACTCTCAGAGGAGTATGCGTGTTTCATTGGTGGTGGTGATGGTGGTGGTGGGTGTCTCAGACATCATCAACCTGATACCTGGTCTCACTCTGGAACCTCTTCTTGGGTACAGCTGGGCATACCCTAGGGCTCCACAGCAGGCCATGAGATGCCACCTGAGGCATAGGGCCTCATGCATGCACTACAGTGGGATGTCCCATGGCCTGCTCTTGTCACCGAGTCCTATGGCTGCCATGGGAGCTTTGTCCTTGCCCACCCACCAACCAGTCACCAAGGAAACAGATCCAGGGGCTTCCAGTGTTCCAAGATCCACTCCCACCCCTCAGATCTGAAACTCAAACCCAAGGCATACTGATCTCAGGATTGACATCCTCCAGTGTCAGATTTGAGGCTACCAAACACTCAAGAATAGTGGCGACAAGCATTTCCCTCCTGGTCTGTCCATGCCTGTCTGCTGCTCTGGCTTTTCAAGGTCTCCTCTGGCTTCTTGGATATGTCACATGACACCCCCACCATTTCAGGTTCACTTTAGTCTCATCAAAGTCCAAGACTCTTGACTTGGACAAGCTGCGTCAGTGAATTGGAAGAGTTTTGGGAAGCGTCATGGGTGGCTTGGAAAGGGGCAGACATCTGAGAAATTTTATGATCTCACATGCCAGAGTTGGGGGCTGGGGCTCCTTGTTGCAGGGGGGACAGGAACCATGTCCCTCGGTGTTCAGGAAGAGACTGAGCATGTCTCCTCTTCCTGCCAATCTATTAATGAACCACACAGCATGTGAGAGCAAGGCTTAAACGCTGAGGGTGTCCCCACAGAACTTCCTTGTAGGAAAGAGGAAACGTATACTTAACTTCTCGAACCTGTAGAGACAGTGGTGTTCTGTGGCGTGAAGATGTGGTTGAGTCCACTGCTGATATATCCAGGGTCCCCAAATATCTCCCAAATTGAGTGACCAACTCCCATTCTCGGGGAGGCCTTGGCAATAATTGGCTGCAATAAATGATTCAAACAAAGAGGTTTGGGGGGACAAAAGGTTTGGCCAAAAGAGCCTAATCCTCCCTCGTTTGATCTCTCTCTCTCTCTCTCTCTCTCTCTCTCTCTCTCTCTCTCTCTCTCTCTCTCCTCTCTATCTGTCTGTCTGTCTCTGTCTCTGTTTCTGTGTCTCCCTGTCACTCTCTGTTTTTCTCTCTTCTCTTCTGTCCCTCTCTCTCCTAATCTCTCTTTCTGTCTCCCCCTATACGTGTGTCCCCTTTATCCTTTCTCTCCAACTGCCTCTCTCCAACTGTCACTGTCCAGCTACCTTTGTTCAACTGTCTCCTTTGGCCTCCCCTTCAAGCTTCTTTTTTTCTAAATACAAAATAAATACAATACATAAAATAAATATAAAATATTCTACAGTGTTCTCCCCAGAAATCCCTTCACTGGGGTATTGAATATACATTAAGTATACATCCCTTAACTCCTCCCAAACACATGCATACATACATACAGACACATGAAGACCACATAAAAACACCCAGATATTTGAAAGGTCAGGCTCTGATCTCTTGCTGTTTTACAATGGTTGAATAAATAAGCAATGAGAGCCAGACCTCATCAACACAGAGAGTGTGTTGAATCCATATGTATGTTCTGAGCAATGGGACTGGCCACTTTAATGAGAAGTGTCAGTGGTTGGGTAATTTTTAAATGCTGTTTTATTGATTTCAAAAGGCAGGCATTTATGAGGTAACCTCCTAAATTGTTAAGTATGTGCTTTGGTGAATAGATTTGTGGACAGATTAGAAGGGTGGTTGGGTGGGTGGCAGTCTGGGTTTCCATGTATAATCTCACTCAGCTCTAGATCCCTCTGTTAGATAAAATAATTAATATCTTCACTTGAGCACTGATGCCATGCCCAGTGGTTGAATGGCAGAGGCAGAATTTGACTCTCGAGGTCTTCAAGTTTTCGGCCACTGAGTATTCATGCATTAATGAGTGCGGGATTATCCTTTTGTCACGAGAATAATGATGGTAATCATGGTTGCACACTATGGAGGAGTCAGAGCATTTGCAGAATTTGCATCATTAGATGTTCACTGAATGTGTGAGGATGAGCACAAAGGGAAAATATAGGGTCCCCACTTTCTGACTGGGGAAACTGAGTCCCAGAGAAAGCTAGATTGGTACCAGCCACACAGCAGCACCTACCCTCTGACAGCTGGAACAAAACCTCTAGTTCCCACTTTCTGTTCAGAATCTGGTACCTGGTCCACCTCCAGAACCTCCACATCATGGAACCTAAAACGATTGTTGGCATCAGTATGCGTTTCAGCCAGTGGCAGCGCTGAAGCTCCCGGACTGAGGGATCATAGTGGCTGAGAGACACCAGCACTCTAGTAACCCAGCTTTGGCCCCTTACAGGAGCCTGACTTACCTGCCAGAAGGGCCAGAGATCCCAGACTGTGCTGAGTTCTCTTGGGTCACATCAACCCCTTCTGAGAACCTGGGGAGTGTTGCAGAGACAGGTTCTGTCAGCAGGCGGCGGCAGAGCCCATCAGTTGTCCGGGAGGTTGGTGGACAAAAGGAATCCATCTGACTCTTCCATCTGTTTCCTCCCTCTGAGACCTATTCCGCAGGCAGGTCCCGTGCCCGGTGGTGCCTTGGTTTCCCTCTCCACAAAATGAGCACAATAGCACCTCCCTTAGGAAGTTGTTCTGAGGACCCAGTGATATTAGCCCCATAAAACACTTAGCAAAGATGCTCTGTACGATCCCCACAGGGATGAGCAGGAGACAGTGCTACTTTGGTTAGAACAAATGCCAACAGAGGATCCACAGGAATGAGTTTTTCAAGAGCTTTGTTTTGTTGGAAACAGTTGAAAAGGTCACCAGCTGGAGTCGAGGCAACCTCTTGGCTATCCCAGGTTCCTTTGTCATTAGCCTCTGTGGTAAGATTTTACTTATAAAACTGGCAGATGCTTGAGGTCGGCTGACATAGATTCTGGGATGGGTAGTGACATGCCCAAGGCCTAGTTCTCGTTAAGGTCTTCCATCAAGGGATGGACCCTAGCACAGCTGCCTTGAATCCTCTGCCATGGAACCCAGTAACCACAGAGGGATTGTGGGAGGGGACACTTTGAGATAAACTAGAAATGCATCCTATGTCCCTTAGCACTTTGCCAGCATTAAACAAACATGCCATTGTTTGCATTATGACGTACCTGGATCAGTATCAGGCCAGTTCCAAGAACAGTACTGGGAAAATTTTGGGAGGGGATGATAGGCTTTCTGGCTCTCTGGGCTGGCTTTGCCTTGGCCCTGACTCAGTGGGCTCCACCCTTGTTTTCCTAGCTGTGCCTGAGCTGAAGCTCCTCTGTGGGGCCGACATCCTAAAGACCTTCCAGTCACCTGGTCTCTGGAAGGAGGAGCACATCCAGGAGATCTTGGAGCGCTTCGGCTTGGTGTGCATGAGCCGGGCGGGCCACAATGCCACCGCCTACATCTCGGACTTACCCATCCTCCAGAGGTACCAGCACAACATCCACCTGGCCACGGAGCCTGTGCAGAACAATATTAGTGCCACCTATGTCCGGCAGGCTTTGCGATGGGGCCAAAGCGTGAAGTACCTGGTCCCAGACTCTGTGCTGGCCTACATCAGGGTTCACGGCCTCTATACCCTGGACACTGCTGACTCCAGTGACTCCCAGAGGAAGGAAGAAAGGACACAATAGGGAGCCACCTCCCCTCCTGGACAGAGGACTGTGGAGTCTTTCCTTCTCTTTCCTCTCCTCCTACTGCCTTTTCTTCCCTCCCTCTCTTCCTCCTTCATACCACCTCCCTTTTCCCTTCCTTCTTTCCCTTTTTCCCTTCTTTGTTCCCCTCCCTTTTATTCTTTTCTTCCCCTTCCTTCTTTTCTATACTTTTCCTTTCTCTCTCCCGCTCTCCCTCCCTCCCTTCCTCCCCCTCATCCCTTCCTTCCTCCCTTCTTTCCTCCTCTCTGTCTTTCACTCCACTTTTCCTTTTCTCCTAGTCTCCTCTCTCCTTTCCTCCTTTCTCAGTCTGTCTTCCTTTTTTTTTTCTGCTTTTTCATAATTCATTGGTTTTGGTTTGACAAACTTTGTCCTAGGAAGAGCTTTTGTCTTCAGGAGTTTTGTCTCCATCACCAGGTCAGGCGTCCATCCTGGTCTCCTTACAGAACGAAGCAGGTTGTTAGAATTTGAGCAAAAGCTATAAAACCCTTGGATGAAGAGGCCTTTTTAACGGGGTGTCCAGAAGGGGTTCTGAGCCCACTGACCCCCCCCCAATGTTTGGGACACTGCAGGTTTTAACTTGCAGGGGTCACTGCATCCATCTCAGTCTTGATTGGAGAGATCTGACAGTGAGCTCATTTCAAAACCAAGGGCTCGGTAGACACCTCGTTTCATGCACAACTACCTTAACAGAGCACAGAAGACAAGATGCATCATTAGCTGATTATCTTGGAGTCCTTCAGTACTGGTGACAGCCTGGCCTACTAAGGGTGGGTTCATGGATCCAGTTAGAACTAAACCTTTCCCAAGGCATGCTTGACTTTCAGACACTTTTTAATACAGAATATTAAAAAAAAAAAAAGAATTTCTTTTTTTAAGCACCACGGTTACAAACAGGTTCATAGTTGGATTTCAGTCATAGAATGTACTCCCCACACCCCACTTCGCCAGTGCAACTTTCCCACCGCCAGGTCCCCCATCCCCTGCCTGTCTTTGGGACAGGCATTCCATTTCTCTCTCACTATCATTGTCATGGTAATTGTCAGTGCAGGTATTTCTCTAGCTGCACTCACCATTCTTTGATCCAGCAGATTTTTATAGTCCAGCTATTTTCTTCAGGCCAGGCTTCCCAATATCCAGGTTTCTAAAAAGGATCTGATAGGATTCAGTTGCCCGTTCCATATGGGTCTGTGTGAATGTTTGATTATCCACCTGTTCAACTACTGGTAAAGGGATAAATAATAAATTGACATCAAAAAGTACTAATGAAAAGTGCCTCCTTTGTTATATTATTCATGTCCAACCTACCTACTCTTCTTTTTTAGCTGCTTCATGAAATTTGCTCCTGTATTTAGAAGTTTATGCTCACAGGAATAGCTGCAGAGAAAGCAATTGCTCCTCAGCCCTGAAAACAACTCTCTAACAAGCTGAATGAACAGCTTGTTCTGGGCAGATGGATGGGATGGATGGACAGTGGGACCAGGTGGATGGCGGGGACAGGGGGTGGTTGGGGTAGATGGATGATGGTGGATGGGTGAGTTGGTGTGTGAATGGGATATGGTACCCTGAACATAGTCTTCTGTGTGCTGGGGATTCTTCATTGCCCACTCACCTGGGATGCCTAATTGTCTGTTGCACTGTGTTCTTGCTTTACTGCCTGCATGTAGCAGAAGTGACTTCTCCAATTTCAGTTGCATCCTTAGTCCTGTACATACTCAATCTTTCAGGCAAATCTACCCAAATATACCAAGTATTTGTGCACCATGACAAAGAGGAGTGGTGAGGAAATGGGTTTCTCTGTACCCCCCCCCCCACTCTGTAAATTGAAACTACTGGTCCCCACCTCATTGGTCTCTGGCCCCCATATAGGAACAGGAATCCATGGTCTTGTCCAAGTGATGCAAGCAGCCACTGGATCTACCCTTCCCTTCTGTAGCCCCAATGCCCTGACCTCTAAATGAGGATTTCTCAGATTTCTCTCCCAGCTCTGATTGGCTGCTGTGACTCCAGCACCTCTGACTTCCAGTTCCAACTTGTGAGGGCATGCCATGACTCATGAAATCATGTTTATTCTCAGGGAATAATTCTAGGAGGAATTAGGAGGCACAACTTTAACTCAGAGTCTCCCCAACTTCTGTCTCTTCTTCTCTCAAGTGCTTCCTTCCCATACTGCTTTACCAGCTGTGGTTGCAGCAGACCTTGTAACTTGGTGTAAACTCAGGATGGGAAAGAGACTTGCAGTAAGGGTGAGCTAGCTGGTCTGTGGATAAGAACAATTAGGATGCACAACTCAATGTTCATTGATTCTGGTGGTGTTTGCTGAGGATCTCCTGGGAGTGTTCAGCACATTAGGAATGCAACGGGGACTGTCACGACAGTGCCCACCCCTGAGCTTTTAGTGCAGGAGCAGACAGGAGGTAGGGGGAAGGCAGAACATCATAAAACTCATATTCTGACCCCAGTAGCTATATGAGCCCTTTCCAGATCATAGATGGGGAAGAGAGCCCTCACTGTGGGTGTGAGCATTTCCATATCCACCAGCAGTCTTACTACTTTTTGGGACAAAACCAGCTGTGTTTAGAGACTATTCCTCGCTTTATGCTCAGGAGAGCCTCCTAGTGGTGCTCAAGGGACTGTAGTGCTGAGGATTTGAACCATGTTCAGTAGAATGCAAAGCAAATGCCTTCAACTTCCGTACTCTCCCTCCAGTCCCTTTATGCCTTTTTGGAAGGAAGAATCTGGGAGAGAGCTCAGGTGGTAGGGCAGTTTGCCAGTATGGCTGAGGCCCTGAGTTTGATACCCCACCTCACACGGTCAGCCAAACACCACCAATAAATAATTTATTTAAAATGTAAGTGAAGAGGAATCAACTCCAACACCACATCTCAAATACTTCAGAAACTTGGAAGCTTGCAAAGGAAAACTTCCTGAGGCACTGTACATAAGGCCAACCAGCATCACTTCATGTCAAAACCATAAGGTCCAAGTTAGGAAACAAAACCACCAACTTCACCAACTCGGATAAATTCAATTGTGAAAATCCTAAACAATATATACCAGTTAAGTCAAAACCACCCAAAACTTAGCCCATCACAACTCAGAGATAGACTGTCCCTCTAAGAGTGTACCAGTGGTCCTCAAACTTTTTAAACAGGGCCAGTTCACTGTTCCTCAAACCATTGGAGGGACGGACTATAGTAAAAACAAAAACTATGAACAAATTCCTATGTACACTGCATGCATCTTATTTTGAAGTGAAGAAAACAGGAACAAATGCAATATTTGTAGTTTGAGGACCACTGGACTGTAGAAAATTGAGGAAGAGAGAGGGTGAATCTGGTGTTGAAAAGATACAACATCAGGATGAAAGGCACGGGACCCATGAACTCTCAGGCATGAATAACTGTGCAAAGCCAGAGGAGGACGGGTGAGGGCGGCTCATGGCCTGGACACTAGTTTCTTGGAAAGAAGACATGAGAAGTATATGTACTGACAGAGACAGCTGGGCTCCCTCTGCTTGGCCAGTCCCTCAAGAACCTCAGGCTGCCAGAATATCCCTCCACTGCTAAAATGCAGCAATAGTACAACGAAGTCTTCTTGCTTGCAGTTTCCTGCATGTGTGTGAATATGTGTTATATACTCACACATAGCGCCATCTCTATGCTCTCACTGATCCATGTACCCATCCATCTCCTTTTCAGTATCAGAAAAGAGAATTCATCCTTTCTCGAATTCCTGGTTTATCATATCCACAGTGGCCAATCCACCAAGCTTATCATGTCCACATTGCCAGAACACCAGGTTTATTGTGTTCAAGCTGGCTAGCACACCTGGCTTCATGTATTCTTCCCCTCTCTCCTTGGGCCTTTCTTGCAACTGGGTCTTGTTGATTTTCAGACAAGGAGAAGCCAAAGTTTATATTTTTGGATGAGAAGAATCTGCACCTTTCAGTAGCAACTGCCCAGTGGCCATCCTGGAGCCAGGTTTGAGAAAGGATTCTTCAGGGAGAAGAAACACAAAAGTGTTGTGTCAACGTAACTGTGACCTGGTATCCCCTTGGGAAGTGACCATGCTCTGATGTTCGGGGTCTCTGCGGTAATGGTGCTGTTGCGAAAGTGAATTTTCTTATCTGTCCGTGCTCTCCTCCGGAAAGTCCTGTCCCTGCCTACACCAGCCTTTATGCACAGCCTACACTCCCTTTCAGTAATAAAATGCTTATCTGGGGTCCAAACCCAACTTTGTGGCACATGTATGGCACACATGGGCTCCAAGAATGTGCCTCTTTCACATGAACCCAAAATCTTACATGCCAATCATGGTTCCAGAGACTGGGAATAGAAGAGGTCCAATGCTCCCCAGTTCCCAATTTTCCCCCAAGTACAAGAACCCATGATCCTGCTATTTAGTGGGAGATTTCATTGCTAGCAACCCAATCAAGACTGGAGAAATAGTATAGGTCTGGGGTGGAAAAGCACTTGGCTTTGTATGCTGCCAACCCCAATTTAATCTCCAATACCATATGGCCCCCTAATATGCCAGGAGTAATTCCCTGATACAAAGATAGGTTTAATTCTCCCCAAACATATACACAATAATAGTATTTTTCTCAGGGAAAATTTAGGGGCCCTAACTCCCTTCTAGAAATCCCTAATGTATATCTGCTAACCAGATCTTTTTCTCCATATCCCTCCCTGGTAGCCTCATCTATCTTTTGTTTTTCATTCTCCCTTGGTGCTGAGGTCCATCCTCAGGAATCCATCCTGCACACAACAGCCAGTATAGTATGTCTGTGTGCACACATGCATCTACAGAACTGACCAAGTTATTCTCCTGCCTGAATTCCTTCCAAAGATGATTCAGAAAACAAAAGATAAGCCACGGCCTTGGAGAAAACATTCCATTCCTGAATGCAACAAATGAGTAGCATCCAGTGGAGACAAGGCAGCCAACATGGGGGGAGGGGAGAGTCCAACCTGGGTGGGGGAAAGACCCTGTTTAGGGTATGGAAGAGCTCAGACTGCAAGAGGCACTGCCAGAGCTCACCTGATGTGTTTGCTTTGAAGCAACTGTGCACATGAGGCTGGCGCCAGAGAAACAGGCTCTGGATTGGTGCGTTCTGTTGCTTGCTTGCCTGGAGCACTACTGCCTTTGGTGCCATCTTGACCAGAGTAGTTAGGATGAAGGAGGTTGGGATGAAGAATGGATGCCTGTTTTCCTCCTAGGCATTTGGAATTTCAGCTATCGTGGCTGGTTGTGCAAGCAGAGCACAACTATTAGTAGCCTGCCATGAAAAGTCAGGGTTCTGAATTTTGGGCTGCCTTTCCTGGGGCAAGCATTTCGTTTTACTGCAGAAGGAAGTATGTTATATACACACCCCCACCCTGGGGAAAGGGGATGAAAACTTGGGAAGCCTTAACTGGGCTATGGCTATGGCCCTCCAAATCTTTCTTTGTGCTGGTACGTCAGGTTGGTGCATAACTCCAGAATGCACTATTTCTACCAGTATGATCCTTTGTGCCTCTCCCAGATCCTCTAGTGTGAAGTCCTGGGAACAAGGCCTTTCCCTCAGCAAAGGGAAGAGATTGCAAGCCCAGGAAAAGATGTTTTTCCCCAAGAGTCTGCAGAGATCCAATGAGCAGCCTTTTTGCCTACCTTAAAATCTACAAAGTCAACCAGATAATTCCACCCATGGGAGAGTGAACTGCTCTGGTTTTTGCTTTAGGGATGCTTGTATTGCTGTAGAAGAGCACTATAATGTGGGAACAAGCCTGCATAAGGACACATGAATAGCCAGTATCTGCATACTGCCCCACCCCTGACAATTCATCAAGCAAAAGAAAGAGCTAGTGATGCAAAATCAGTAATGAGTCTGGAAGCCACAGTCAGGGGCCAGACGATAGAAAAGCAGGTAGGGTGATTGCAAGGCCGACCTGGGTTCAACCTTGCGAGCCTGGCATTCTGTAGGGTTCCTTGAGGTTGTTAGCAGTGTTTTCAGAGCAAACAAAAACAAGAAAGCCGTGTTCAATGAAAGAAGCAAACATGAAATGTTGTATGATTCCGTAAGGGAAGTATTTTTTAAAAACTCAAAGTTATAAAGGATGGAGGTTAGAAGGGGGAGACTGGCTTCAAGAGGGCACAAGGTATCTTTTGAAGGAAACCAGATGTGGACAATGGTTAGACAAAGATATAGACATTTACTAAAGCTCTTCAGGCCACCTGCAGAAAATGGGCGTGTTTTCATGATGCTGACATTTACTTCAATAATGGTATTGAGCTTTTTGTACTTGTTTACCTCTCCTGAGGGCTCCTTACCTGACCTCAATCTGCAACTCTTGCAGCTACACTGACCTTTCCAGCTTTTAACACCCACCCAGCTCTGGTACTTCCTCAGCATTAACACATGGCATCTCCTTTGCCAGACATACTGGATCCTTCCTTACCCTCTTTGGGCTAATTCCAGTTCCTCTCCCTCGAATTGCTTCATCTAGGAAACACTCTCAAGTTGTATAATCTGTCAGATTTGCACCTCCCAAGCCTTCTCTCAGCCTTCTTCAGGGTTTCTGTGCCATCACTGATTGTCTGCCCTTTGGGGCCAGCCAGGTTTGTGTCTGGGAGAGAATCTCCCATCTTAATCCCTTCCACCGAATGCAAATGTGGCTGTCTTTTTGGGTCTTTTTTCAGCTTCCTTCTGGGTCCCAGCACCATTGGTGATCCTTTGTCTCCTGGACAGTGAGGCCTGTGTCTGGGCTATAACAGAGAAACCTGTCCTAATCACCTCCACCAAGCAAGAACTGGGCCTTTCCAGCCTTCTCTCAGCCTCTTCCTGGGTTCCAGTGCCATTACTGAAACCCTCCTCCTTCCCATCAGTCCTCCTTTTCCCAAACCAAAGTCATTTCAATTTGTATCAATGAGTTCCTGGCAGATTGGATCTAGCACTTCTTTCTCTTAGAAAATATACAGCTCAAATACCAGCTGTACAAATCAATAAACTAGTAGGCAATATTTTTGTCATACTTATACAACCTTGCTAGTTTAGAAAAATAACTGCTAAGAAGATATACCTTGAGCCACATTTCATACAAACAATTCAATAGATCACTTTCTTAAACACACTGATACTCCAGCACTCCAAACCATTAAATGCAAAAATTAATGATGAAGTAAGGAAGACACTTATACTGGGGATGTGGAGAGAAATCCTGGAAAATTTTCAAATCCACCCAATAGTCAGAGCCTTATAGATGAGGATTTAAAACCAACACTTAATGGTTAGGCAATAGAAATCAAGGAGTCACTAGCCTATAAAATTAAGAAATCTATAGGTGAACAATTCAACCATTTCAAA
>PVKC010021316.1:0-18215 GCA_004027635.1 Crocidura indochinensis | reverse complement strand
GCCTGCCAGGAGCAATTTCTGAGCATGGAGTCAGGAGTAACCCCTGAGCACTGCCGGGTGTGACCCAAAAACCAAAAAAAAAAAAAAATTCTGTTCACAATAGTGCCACACAAACTCAAATATCTTGGAAACAACTTAACTAAAGAGGTGAAGGACCTATACAAAAAAAACTAGATAACACTGCTTCAAAAAATAAAAGAAGACACAAGGAAAGACACATACCCTGTTCATGGATTGGGAGGATTAACATAATTAAAATGGTAATAATCCCCAAAGCATTGTACAGATTTAATGCAATTCCTCTAAGGATACCTATGACATTCTTCAAAGAAGTGGATCAAACACTCCTGAAACTCATTTGGAATAACAAACACCCACGAATAGCTAAAGCAACTCTTAGAAAAAAGAAGTTGGGAGGCATTATTTTCCCCAACTTTATATGGTACTACAAAGGAATAGTCATTAAAACAGCATGGTATTGGAATAAAGATAGACCCTCAGATGAATGGAGTAGACTTGAGTATTCAGAGAATGTTCCTCAGACATACAATCAACTGATCTTTGATAAAGGAACAAGAAACGCAAAATGGGGTAAGGAAAGCCTCTTTAACAAGTGGTGTTGCAACAAATGGTCAGCCACATGCAAAAAAAGGGAACTTGGACCTCTATCTAAAACCATGCACAAAGGTAAAATACAAATAGATTAAAGATCTTGATATCAGACCCAGAACCATAAGGCTTATAGAAGAACACATAGGTAAAACATTGCAGGGTATTGAGACTAAAGGCATCATCAAGGAGGAAATAGCACTCTCCAAACAAGTGGAAGCAGAGATAAACAAATGGGACTATATTAAGCTGAGAAGCTTCTGAACCTCAAAGGAAATAGTGACTAGGATATAAAGACCACCCACAGAATGGGAGAAACTATTCACCCAATGTTGAAGTAGGGTAAAGCGCTAGTACAGCAGGTAGGGCATTTGCTTTACACCTGGTCAACTCAGCACCCCATATGGTTTCCTGAAATCACAAGGAGTAATCCCTGAGTGTGAAATCAGTAGCAATCCCTGAGAACAGTCAGGTTTAGCCCCCAAACAAAAGAGACATACTTTACTTTTAGCTCAGTTTGAAATTAAATATATTTTTGTCTAACAAAATACAGAGGCCTTAGCTCTCTGCTACTCATTAACACATGTATCCATGTACATGAATTGAGAAAGTAGCACCTTTTCATAGGCATATGGACCATTTGGATATCACTTTTTTGCAATGTCATTTAAGTCTTCCCCCACTGTTTTGATTATTTATTTTGATTTGAGATATTGTCTATGCTTCATCTATCCTTCATGGAGATTTTTGGATAGTTTGCCTTTCTGATTGTTTTCATATTTACAGCATTCTGGGTGCTGGTGTGCGTGTAAACAGGTATTTCTTTCTTTCTTTGGTTTTTGGGCCACATCAATGCTCAGGGTGTAGTCCTGGCTCTCAGCTCAGAGATCACTGCAGGTGATACTTGGGAAGACAATATGGATGTCAGGGATCAAACCTGGATCAGCTGTGTGCAAGTCAAGCACCAGCTCATTGTTCTATCGAACCCTGGCCCATAAATCTGTATATCTTGAGCTATAACTTCCACTTCTAGAATCTTGGATCTGCGACTCAATATCTAAACAGGAATATCTATGTTTTTTCAATATCAATATCAATATCTATGTTTTTTCTTTGCAGCAATGTTTGCACAAGTTTGGAAACACTCTAGTTGCATTTGACAGAGCACCTGCAGCTCAGCCAGCAATGGAGTCTGTGTACAGAGCTGTATAAATGAACCTGGAGACTATGCTGGATGTGGAATCCCCCACAGACAATATTACATGGCAAGGGACAGCTGTAGCAATGCCAATGTTCCAACTTCATGGTTTCACAGTTAATCTCTACAGAGCTATTACACTGACAAAATTCCCAGTATATTGATTTTGGAGCTGATTGGTTCTGGGGTCTTCTGGGAGTGGGGGCCAGGAGCCTCTTCACATACCCCCCACCCGTGCTGCCAGAAGCCCTAACAATCATACCCACTGCTACCACCATGTAAGCTCATAGGCCCAGTTCTACAAATCCTGAGGCTCCAAATTCCTTAATATTGACACCACAAGGAGTGATAGCACAGTGGGAAGGGCACTTGCCTTGCACTGGTGGACTGGGGTTCAATTCCCTCCATTCCATATGGTCTCCGGAGCCTGCCAGGAGTGATTTCTGAGTGATATTTAGTTTGGTCAAAAACAAACACACACAAAAAAGGAGGGGGGCAGAGAAATAGCACGGCAGTAGGGCAGTTTGCCTTGCATGTGGCCAACCCAGAATGAACAGTGGTTCAATTCCTGGCATCCTATATGATCCCCCTAGCCTGCCAGGCGTGATTTCTGAGCACAGAGCCAAGGAGTAACCTGAGCCCTGCTGCCGCCCCTGGGCGTGAACCAGTAAAACAAAACAAAACAAAATACTGATGTCGCAGTAGGAACACACCAAATTAGATGGGAAAGTAGCCTAGAAGCCACCTAAGCTCAACAAACAAAAATAACACAGAAGGCTCAACCAGCACCAAACTGTTTAGTAAACCCTCAGACAGTGACTTAATGCCCCCATTGTGAGACATAACAGATTCGCAAATTTTCTTTTACTGAAGTATTTTCAATAATTTCATTAGACATTTAATTGTACCAAACAATATAAAAATAAATTATTTTGTGCTTGCCAAGAGAACAGACTTGGGATTAGTGGGAAACTGGGGACTACGGTAGAGAGAATGTTACACCGTGGTGGGCTTGGTGTTAGATTATTGAATGCCAAAAACAACTGTTTTATAAACAACTTTGTAAACCAGTGTTTAAATGATGTAATAAAAATATAAAATTATTTAACAAGGGGTTATAGAGATAGTAAAGGGGAGAAGGTACTTGTCTTGAACATAGCTGACTCCTATTCTATCTCCAGCATTACAGATGGTCTTTGGAGCACCACTGACTGTGAACCAGTAAAGAAAAATAATAAAATCATATTTAAAAAAACTAGAGAGAAAGCGGTGACTGTAGTCCCCTCCATAGAAAGGGGGCACATGCCTATAAGCTGTGGTGAAAGATACTAGAACACTTTGAAAGCTGGGGTCTACCCACAGGAATCAGGGGTCAGAAGTCCTTAGTGGGGTCACCTAAAACTAGGTGTGAGAGACACACTTTCACTATCTCTTGGTAGCTTTGGAAGTTTCACTTCTACTCTATTAATGGATAAGGCAGGCGCTTTGCCTCTTTGAAAATGAAGCTTTTTAAGAAATCGGTACTTTTTTCCCTAAGAAGTCAAGATTTTTCTAGATGTAGGTCCATATAGAAAGATCAGAGTCCTCCCTGCTTGGGTGCTAGGGGCTCATACTAGTCTCAATGGTGCATTCTTTTGGGGGGAGAAACGGGGGAAGGACAATGGCAATGCTCAGGGGTTACCCCTGGCTCTGCACCCAGGAATTACTCCTGCCTGTGCTCAGGGGACCACATGGGATGCCAGGGGTAGAGTCCAGCTTGACCCTATGCCAGACAGTTGCTGAGGCCTCATTATTGGCACATTCTGACATACCACAGTTGTCTGTGGGGCACACCACCTCTTTTTTCTATGGTTGGGACACCTGAGCCACTGACCTGAACCATGTCCTTTATTTTCCCTTCTTGTGTTGGGGAGTGGCCTGAGCACATGTCTACTGGATAGTAAGTAGGCAGGTGAAGCTCCGTGCAACCATGAAGAGGTTCCCTTCCCTGGACACAGACCTTTGCACCTTTTCCAGAGCTCCCCAACATCACAGTGCTTGGGATGGAGAGCTGAGGATAAGAAGAGGTTCCCACGTTCGGGTCTGAGTCTTGCTTGGGCATCACCTCCCACACCTGCTCATGCTGTTATCTGGCATCAGGTCCCTCCAAGAATCTCCCCTCCCCAACTTTACCCCCATGCTGGCCGGCTGCAGGAAGGAGGCACAGATGGCAGGCGGGGAGAGGCCCCCAGCCAGGCTCCCCCAGCTGTCACTTTGGAGAGCATTGAGCCTGCCAGCCTCCTCCTGCAGAAAGATTGGGAACAGGCCAGCCTGGCCCCAGCTGTTCCCTCTCCAAGTCCAGCACTCCCCTCGGCCTTTGTCTTCCAGAATATCATAGCCAAGGATCAGGGTTCCTCAACAGACAAGAGACACCTCAAGGTCACCTATATTCAGGCTTCTTCATTGCCAGGACAGCTTAGGTTTGGAGGATGCCCCAGGGGGCAGGGGAAGCAGTGCTCTGGTAGCGTCCTTGGCCCTGTCACAACCAAATATGTACTGGAGTTATTCTTATTGGCTAGCGATGCTCAGGCTCTGATATTATCTTGGGATTAACCTAGGACCACCTAGTCATTTAGGAAACCTGTGAGCTTGGCTAGGATAAAATTCACATGTAGATTTCCACTGGTCTCTAACTGAATTGTAGTGCTTGCTCAGTTTATAAATATAAACAAAGGACCCTACCTGGTAGGATTTACAGTTTTTTCATCGATGCATATTTTGAAATAAGACGTATCTTCTTGCTGCTATTTTAAAGACCTGGGCTTTTTGTTTTGTTTTGTTTGTTTTGGATTCCAGAGATCACACCCAGGACCTGATACATTCTTTCCCCAAGTCACATCCCCAGACTCCCTAAACACTGCTGAAACTCCTTTGACAAGTGCTTTGACATGTCTGTGCCTCTGACGCCTTGCTTCCCGTATTGGTGTTACTAACGCATTAATAGAAAAGTGTGTGCACTGCTGGGTCACAATTCCTGTGTGCCTTCAGAGAACTCTATTTCACACCAACGTTTCCTCTGTCACCCAAGAGCTCTATTTTATAGCTGTGGAAACTTTATTTGACGTTTCCAAACAGTCAAAGTGAATCTATGCACACTGCTACCCCAGAAGTAAAGAAGCTATTTTACGGGCACAGAATGTTCCAGAAGTAAATGTTGCTTTGCAACTGCCCTGTGTCTGTAGCTTGGTTAGATAGAAATAAATGAAGCTGATTTCTCTGGAGATTAATGAGAAAACTGTGGAGGGGTCTGGTAAGTGGCTGGGTAGCCCCATGCTATTGTGCCCTAGCCTTCTGTGACCCCCTTGCTGAATCCTCAGAATAGTCCTGGTGTTGGAGTTACCATTTCTCCCCACTTTACAGTGGAGAAAACTGAGGCATAGAATGCTTAGCTTTCCTGAGGCATGTGGCTCCTTCAGAGTGCCACTGGCTTGGGTCCAGTTGAACATACCACACATAGAGTTGGGGCCTCCTGGTGACACATGGAAAGTTCTAGCAGAAAATCCCCAAGGTAGTATAGCGCTGCTACCTGAGATTCTCCCTCAGTAGAGGGTGAAGGGTGATTACAACACGGGTTACCCGGGTGTCCGGGTTACCAGCTCGCTGTGCAACTCTGACCAAGGCATTGTCTTATACCTCTAAGGTGCAGAGTTTTGGCACTGTTCCCCACCTCCCGGCAACACATGGGGGCCAGGTGCCATTCCCTGTGATATTAGAGGTTTAAGGCCTGAGGATGTAATTGCACTTCCAGGGGCCATCAGAGTACCTCAGTGCGGGGTTGCTTGCAGGTGCAAAGCTGCAAAGCTGAAAAATGGCAGAAAAGTTTAAAGCAAAAAATGACCACAGTTAAGTCACGGTATCCAACACCTCAGAGGTGTGGGGACTCCAAGGTCACACCGAAGCTGGTTTTTATTGTAACCGTGACAAGCTCAGGCAGGACTACACTGGAATCTTGTGGAATCCAAGGGGACATGAGTTGGAGAGTCTGTGTATCCCTGAAGTCCCTGCACCCCAAATTCAATTCCCTGGCATTCAATTCCAGTCTGAAGAGACTACTGTATATCCGAGGCACCTGATGGTATCCCTCGAAATCCAGTGCCTCTCCAAGATTGCCTGGTATGCTGACACCCTCTGTTCATGCCTATTCCTATGAAGCTCTGCACCCAGCCACATCACAGAGGCAGAGCAACCCCACTCATGTACTGTTGTGCAGCTCCCCTTTTTGGGTGTCTGCTCTGCTGAAGGCTCAGATGGGTCAAAGGAGCCCGAGAGAAGGAGCAGTCCCAGGTGTGGCTGGGACCCGTGGAAAGGCAGTGTGTCTTGAGGCTGGGGTTGGGGGCTGACTCTCAAATGGGATCTAAGACTCTGACCCAAGCTCTCTCATCCTTCAGGGAACAACAGTGGTCAGTGTGAGGATAGATAGCCTGAGGATGTGTGGCTGGAAATAGACTCTTTCTCTCTGGGGTCCTGTGGGGCCCTGAAGCCTTGGCCATTCCCATGGCATCTTCTAGACAATGAGTGAGTGTTCTCTGGCCTGAGACTTTAGGCCTGAGTCAGTCCTGGGGCAGTTTCCATTTCTGGAGGACCCCTGTTAGGTCCCGCCTCTTGCCTGACCCCAGGACTCTTAAAGGGCTCAGACCCTTAGCAGTGGGTTGGGGACATCCCACGCACAGTCTTTTAGGACAAGATGTGACTGTGTCTAAGGCTCTCGCTTTGTCTAGTGTGTCTGTTCTCTCTCAATCTCCCTTCCACTTTGCCAAGAATTTTATTTTAGTTGCTAAGCAACCTGGGCCTCAGGTACTATGTGGCTCCTCAGATAAACAGGAGGATGCAGCTTTCAGGGCCCAGAGATAGTGGTTATGATACTTGCCTTGCAAGAGACTGGTCCAGGTTAAATCCTCAGCTTCCTATATGGTTCCAACAGCACTACCAGGAGTAATTACTGAGTGCAGAGTCAGAAGTAACTCCTGAGTATCGCTGGATGTG
The DNA here is from genome assembly GCA_004027635.1 of Crocidura indochinensis. NCBI lineage: Eukaryota > Metazoa > Chordata > Mammalia > Eulipotyphla > Soricidae > Crocidura > Crocidura indochinensis. The sequence goes on along the minus strand of PVKC010021316.1, from coordinate 11,386 downwards.
GCCCACAAAACCAACCAACAAATCAACTAACCAACCAACCAACCAACCAACCAAACAAACAAACAAACAAACGAACCTACCAGCAAAACCCAGCTTTCAGAAGCATGACTGTCAGGCTCAATAAGAACTCTTCCCAGGCTCCTCTATTCAGCTTGTATGATAGGGGGCTCTGGGCCAGCAGGCAGTCTACTTCGGGGACACCAATAGGTGCCCAAGAATTCTTAGTCCCTACCTCCTTCAAACCTGTGATCTCATTCTGGGCTAGGAGGTCACATCAAGCAAACCCTGGGGAATGTGCACCCCCATTATCTTCACTACCTTTGGAGGACAAATGATCAGGCAGTGGGTGGGGTGTCTATCCCTCTGAGGTGCAGAAGGTCTCACTGCTAAGAATGTTTAGGGGTTCATCAGAAAACAGAGACAGCCAGGGCTGGGGGTTGGAAAGAGTAGCCCAGCAGTCAGGGTCTAAGTGCCAATTCAGATGCTGAATGGAACAACAGATCTCAGGTATGGCTTCTAGAAGGCTCTGATAGCCCCTGGAAGTACAGGACTGCAGGAATTGCATTCTTAGGCTCTTCAACACTAGTATCACAGGGAATGGCATCTGGTCAACCCCAGGTACTACTGGGGGGGGGGCCCTACCCAATAAACCCTATTTGATGAGGTCCCATTTGCTTCCAGGATCCCTGGAGTACTTCTGGATTATCCCTCTGATATCCCCTGGCCAGGCTCAGAACATCACAAATGGAGAAAGTGATACTGGCCTAGAGAGGTCACAGGCTAAGGGGTTCATGGCTAAAGGGGTGGGGCTCTAATCCTGAAGGTGTAAGGAGTTTAGGGCCTGGTTGATCCAATACTGTGTGGTGTCTAGGCCAGAGGTCAAAGGTTTTGGGGTCCATGACCCTGGGGAGGGCCCTGAGACTCAGGCCTCATTGCTCGGCCAGAGTGAGGGGCAGGCAGTTAGGTGCCTCTGACCTCGGAGACCCCCCCATTCTGAGCAAACACCAGTTCCTGTACCTTCATCCAGACCCCATACCCGTTACCGCCAATTAAACCCGCCAGTGACATCTCGCCTCTGCGGAAGAGGCTGCCTTCACTTTTCTCAAAAATAGGCAGTCATTTTTCCAAAAAAGGAAAAAACACAAAGCCAGGCTGTCAATCCTGGGTCCCAGACAAATGGAATAAAGTTGTGGGACTCAGCTCCCTCCCCCGAGCACATTCGCCTCCTTCCCTGGGCTGGCTGTCACCTGCTTTGAGATGCAAATTGCCTGGAGTGGAAGGCAGCTTGAGGAACAAAGAGCAATTGAAGAAAGAACTGAAAAATGGATTTGGGAGAGACTGGCTCTCAAAGGGGGAGACCTCTCTGTGCAGAACTGGGCTAAAGACTTGGGGCCTTTTCAAGGGAAGGAATGAAGGTGCTTATTGGGGTGGGGGTGACTGGGAGGAAGTGGACTGATATCTAGAATGGAAGCTAAGGCTTGAGGGCACTAGCGATGGATTTTATTGTAGGTTTCAGCACTGAACTGGCACTTCTGTTTTTTCCTTCACTTTTGCTTTCTTTTTTAATTAACTAATTAATTAAAAAGCAGGAGTAGCCCAGATGCTACTGTGGTCGAAATATGTGGTATTGGGGATCACACCAGAATCAGATGGCATGTGAGTTGAACTCCTTTCTTCTTGTCCTGTCCTAGTTCTCTGACCCTTCCCTCTTCTTGTCTTGGACAAGCTGAAGCTAACTAACCTGCCAACCTCTGGGATGGGCCAGAGTTAGAGGGGTTGATAAGGCAATACTGACTTCTCTTAGGGTTTAAGGGCAGAATTCAGTATTTTATTCAGTGTGTAGGAAATCTCTGAAGGGTCTATATTACTCCTTGGGCTCTGCATAGGGGCTTCCTAGGACCAGCCAAATGAAGAGCTCAGTTAAAAGATGTGGCATAGTGCCCTTTAGATCTGGCCCCATGACTGAGCACCTCTTATGTGCAGGCCATCCTCAGGGGCACTCAAACCAATCAAGGTGGTCAGCTGGACTGCAAATTTCATGCCACAGGTCTTGACTTTATTAATTAAAGTATCTTTGGACTCAGAACTATGACTGAAATATAGTAGATGCTTGCTTAATATTCTATTGGATTGATGGGTGGGTAGGTGGGAGAATGATTGGATGGATGGATAGGTGGGTAGATGGATGGATTCATGAATGGGTGAGTAGATGATGAATTTACAAATGTATGGATTGGTGAATGCATAGATGGACCCATGGTTGAGTAGGTAGGTAGATGGATGGAAGAATGGATGGATGAATGCAGAGATGGATGGTTGGATGCATGGATGTATGTTTGGGTGATGGATAGTTGAATGCATATACAGATAAGTGGGTGAATAACATGAAAAGAAGGTGAGTGCATGGATGGATGGATGAATTAACCACCTGGAAAATAAGGAAGCATGTACAAATACTTCAGTGGCACCAAATACAGAATACCTCAGATGGGTATTGGGATGGGAAACACTTCATAAAACTAGCCCCATTTGAGTTGGGTTCTGAGAGAGGAATTATTATATGTTGAACAATGACTGACTGCATATTGAAGCTCTATTTGAATAAAAAAAAGTGCTGGAAGGGAAGGGAATGTAAGAGCTGAAATAAACTCTAGAGTGATCATTTTGCAGAAAGGAAAACTAGGGCACAGGAAGTTCATGTGACTCACCAATGATTATAAGATCACAAAGAATGAAGTAGAAATTCAAGCAAAGTCTGCTTGTTTCTCTCGTCTATCTCTTAGCCTCCACCCTATACTGTTCTCCTGCTCCAGGTACTGTCCCCCTCAAACAGACAGCCCAAATCATGCCATCACTCCTAACCCCGGGCAGGAGAGACTAGGAATGACTGTTCAGCTCCAGGCAAGGCCAAGAGCAAGAGGCAGCCATGTTGACTGATCAGGGGCATGTGAATGTGGGGAACATTGTGTCATCAGGCTGTGAGATGGAGCCAGGTATGGGAGAGGAGGTTGGTTCAATCAGGGCTAGGAATAAACCCACCTGCCACAAAGAGAACAAGTGCTGAGTCTATTTTTATTACTTCAGCAGCTAAATCCTAAGAATGCAATGGTGTTGGGTGTTCTTGCTTTGTTTGTTTTTGGTTTATAGGCACACCCAACAGTTCTCAGGTGCTATACCTAGCTCTGTGCTCGTAGGTTGCTCCCATCACTGCTTAGGATACCATGAGGAGCTGGAGATTAGACTTGGACCTCTTGCATGCAAAACATAAGCTCAGCTCAATGAATTTCTCTTCAGTCCTGCTTGATCATTTTAATTTGGTTTAGGCTGGGTTTGGTAGGGTGTATGCCTAGTGATGCTCAGGCCTATTTCTGCCCCTGTGCTTGGGAGTGAACACTAGTGGTGCTCATCGGACCATATACAGTGCCAAAATTGAACCTATATCATTCACATGCAAGGCAAGAGTCCTGCCTATTGTGCTAACTCTTTTTCTCCATCCTGACACTTGTAACTATGAGCACACAGTGCTTGTGGCTATGTTCAGAGATGGGCACTCTCTGGAGGGCTTGTTTTCTGTGCAAGATATGTAAAGGACACTCTCAAAGGACTCACCTGCTGGGTCCACTACTGAGTGACAACTGGATCTCTCAGAGACTTCACTACCCTTCCTTGGGTCTGTCTGCCCTGTGCAGCGATGGATGGCCCTCTTATGCCCCTCACCGAAGAAAGTCTTTCTCCAGCATCTGCTTGAGGATACAGCATTTTTACCTCACACAGCTGACTACTTCAGCTCTACAGTGAGGAAGCTGCTCTGGGGTCTGAGGATCTTTCAGAGAGTTTAGGGGACCTCTCAGAGGATGCTGATAAAAGACAGATCAAAGGAACCTCCCAAGAATTCCATAGACATGCAAACAACAGTCACAAGAGAACAACATCTATGGGAGCCTAAGCAATAGTACCATAGGTAGGACCCTTGCTTTGAGTGAGGCCTACTTGGGTTTAATCCCTCAGTTTCTGATATAGTCTCCCAAGCACCACTATGAGTAATTCTTTAGTGCAGATCCAGGAGTAAACTCCAAGTGTCACTGGTTGTGACTCCTCCCCTTTAAAAAAGGCCCCTAAATGGATAGGCCCCTCCCTAAGAGTCTGGGGCTGTAGACTGGGTTGGAGCTAATGGGACTGGAGATTTCGAATCTGCCTTTAAATGGGGGCATTGGTGAGGGGAAGGTTGCATGGTGAAGGGGGATGTTCTTGTTATGACTGAAACCCAACTACAATTATGTCTGTAATCACAGTGTTTAAATAAAGAAATTATTTTTTTAAAAAAAGGAAAAAAACATCTAACCCCATCAAAAAGCTAGAAAAAATGAACAGACAATTCCTCAGACAAGAAATATAAATGCCAAAAGGCACATGAAAAATGCTCCACACCAATAATCATCAGGGAGATGCAAATCAAAACAACAATGAAATGCCATCTCATGCCACAGAAACGGTCAAACATCACAAAGAACAAGAAAAATCAGTACTGGCAGGGATGTTCGGCGAAAGGAACTCTCATTCACTGCTGGTGGGAATGCCACCTATCCAGCCTTTATGGAAAACAATACAGAGATTCCTAAAACAAAAAAAAAATGGAAGTTGAGTTCCCATATCATCCAGCTATACCACTCCAAGAGATATACCCTAGGAACAGAAAAACACAATACAAAAATGCCTTCCTCACACCTATATTCATTGCAGTGCTATTTACAATAGCCAGACTCTGGAAACAATCCAGATGCTAGACAACAGATGAGTGGCTCAAGAGACTGAGGTATTTATACTCAGTGGAATACTATGCATCCATCAGGAAAAATGAAGTATTAAAGTTTTCCTACACATAGATGGACATGGAAACTATTATGCTGAGTGAAGTAAGTCAGTGAGAGAGATAGACACAGAATAGTCTCACTCACCTGTGGAATTTAAGAAAAATAAGAGACAGCATTGTAATAATACCCAGAGACAATAGAGATGAGGGCCAGAAGGATTGACCCCTATATGAAACTCACCACAACGATTGGTGAGTACAGTTAGAGAAAAACTATGCTAACAACAATTATGACAATGTTAATAAGTGAGAGAAATAGGATCCCTGTCTTGAATACAGACAGGGGGTACAGGAAGAGAGTGATGGGGGCATTGGTGGTGGGAATGTTGCACTGGTGAAAGGGCGGTGTTATTTTTTATGATTGAAACCCAACTACAAACATGTTTGTAATCATGGTGTTTAAATAAAGATATTATTATTAAAAAAAAAAGAATCTGCCTCTTGGGTATTGTGCAAGCTAAGGACTCCCTTGATTTCTTCATATGTAAATAGCAAGAAAAGCCATACTTTCATCATGGGACCAGAGACACAAGTCAGTATATTTGACTCTTAGATCCTCCAAGTGAGCATTTTGTTTGAGAGATACTGGATTACCAGGAGAGCCGAGGCCCAAATTGCCAGGCCCAGATTTTGGTCTTTTCTATCAGAAATCCACTATAGCAGAGGCAGATTCTGCTTCCAGCTTTGGACCCCCGGGTGGCCTGGTGGGGCGTAGCAGGAGAGTGGGGGTGCACCTGGGGATGCAGTTAATCAAGCTGGGTACTGTGCCCGCTCTCTGGAATATTCATGAAGCTTCTCCAGCTGTGCCAGGCAATCAGGGTGCTGATTGCTCCCCCATCTGTAGCTTAACATTCCACTCTCCAGCCTGAATGGCTGCTGAATGTTAAGGAGGGACAAACCAGGCTCTGGCCTTCCCCATAACGGCTGAACTGGAGCTTGAAGGGAAGAGAAGGCCCTTCTTTGAGATCTCTCAGTCAGCCAGAATGGCTCTTTTCTCCAATCTCCTGGGCCGAAGAAATCATTACGACAGAGAAATAAGAGAGCTAGGACTCAGTTTCCCAGCTGTAAAATAGACCTTCCACGGGTTGAGGGTCAAGGACCAAGGCTAAATGTGTGGACATGTTTGTTGTTGTGGGTCTGTATCCCATTCTGGAACAATGGTTTTGTTGGTTTGATTTGAAATGACAAATATTAAAATCTCAAGCGAGCTAAAGGAAATGCCAGAGGTATAGGGAACCTATTTCAAGAGGCTAAGACTTGTGGTAGGGATTTGGGGTCCTAGACAAGAGCTAGTCTTGTCTGACCCAAATCTATCTGAGGAGTAAAGAAAGAAGGAACAGAGCTCTGGGAGCAGAAGGAAAACATTGAGGGAAAAGTACAAAAACAGGAACAGTGCTCTGTGTCTTCTGATTGCTTAAGAAAAGCCTGGAACAAGTCAATGTCAGAACAACATGGTGTCATGGTGAATTCCTACACCCTGAATGCATAAAGGGCCAATTTCTCCCTCTCATGGCCCCCTTTCCTTCCTTGTTGTCTGATGTAGTTACTGTGATGAAGATGATGCTTGCACACATTTAGTGGTGATGGCTGCTGGTTGCATATCAGATAGATGCAATTATAGGGTCTACTGAGGTTTGAATCTGGTGGTGAGGTGCATGACAGTCTCAGGGACAGGGACAACTGGGGGCTACCAGGACTGCAGTAGGTGGTATCTGGGTCCAGGTGGACCTTGTGCATGCAAGCATGTGTTCTCTCACCTGCACAAACTCCTGGACCCACAAGAGTTTTTAAATCGGGGGTGGGGGGGAACTAAGACTGATTATAGGAGAACAGCACTGGATAGCAACCTGGAAGGCAGGAGAGCATCCTAACTGAGGCAGCCCCTGGTTAATGCCACCCTCACATCCTTATTAGTGAACCCAGCTGTCATTGTCACAAAAGCACCATCCAATGAAAGAGTTCTCCTGTACAGAGAAAACTGCTAAGGTGAGGAGATGTATTCTACAGGGGGTTAGGCTCTTGCTTTGCTACAGCTGAATCAGGTTCTATCTTTTGCAAGAGAACTTCCAGGAAAGATCCCTGAGTACTGAGCCATGTCAGGTGTGGCTCAAAAGCCAAAGAAAAACAAATAGAGAAAGAGAGCAAGAACTACTAAAAATGAGAAAAGAACAAGAACATCGGGGGTGTGATCCAAAAACCAAAACAAACAAACAAACAAAAAAACCAGCGAGGAGGGGGGAGACTACAGTTAATATCATTCAACAAAATACATCAGGAAATGGAGTTGAAGGCTCCATGTGTGTGCCTATGTATATGAACAAGTGGAGAGATGTATGCCATTAAGGGAATTGATATGTGTTCCACAAAATGTTTATAATAACTGCTCTGACTTAAACGAAAGCTACTGACACTTTAAAATACTTTAGTACCAAAGCCAGCCTGGGTTTGAATCCCCAGCATCCTTTATGGTCTTCTGAGTCTGTCCAGAGTATTCCCTGAGCACATTGCCAGGAGTAAGCCCTGTGGCCCAAAATGAAACAAACAAATAAGCAAGCAGATCAAATACTATGCTACCTTTACAGAAAAGGAGAAGAGTTTTGAGAAATAAATTTCATTTTTGTTGAAAAAAATTAATTTTTTAAAAATCAAATACTAAAAACTGCTGCAGACATTTTTTTTGTTTGTTTGTTTTTGGGTCACACCCTATGACACTCAGGGGTTACTCCTGGCTGACCTCAGAAATCACTCCTGGCTTGGGGAACCCTGTGGGACACCAGGACATCCTAGGTCAGTCGTGTGCAAGGAAAATGCCCTACCACTGCACCACTGCTCTGGCCCCTGTTGCAGACATTTTAAAAATATATTTAAGACAATTTCTCCAGGGTAAGTTCCCGGAAGTGGGGAATGGCTGGGCCAGAGAACACAAATCTTTAAATGTAAATAGATTTTGCTGAGTTGCCTACATTTTTATCTCACCAAGAGCAAGATGTTAACAAGGCAAATGTGCCAAGCATGTATGTGAGTACCTGCTGACTCACAGCTTTGAAAATACCCCAGATCATTATTCATTTAATCATTCCCATTTAACTTAGTAACTTAAGCAAAAAGATAGATTTTGTCTTCTGTGAATTGCTCACAATTTCCTTGGTCCATTTTTTTATTAATTTTTTTCTTTTTAAAACAGTTTTTGGGGAGCTGGGAGGTGGCACAGGAGGTAAGGTGCCTGCTGCCTTGCCTAGGATGGACCACGGTTCGATCCCCTGGTTCCCATATGGTCCCCCGTGCCTGCCAGGAGCGACTTCTGAGCACATAGCCAGGAGTAACCCCTGAGAGTCACTGGGTGTGGCCCCCCCCCAAAAAAAAGAAAAAGAAAAACTAAAACAGTTTTTGTTTGTTTTGGAGCAACATTTAGTGCCAGAAGTAGAACACTTCGTGCCCCCCCCCCCTTTATTTTTGGTTTGTTTAGTTTTGAGTCACACCTAGTGATGCTCAGGGGTTTTACTAGCTCTGCACTCAGGAATCACTTCTGGTGGAGCTTAGGGTGAGGTGTTGGGGAACAAACATAGGTCTGTTGCATGGGAGGCAAATACCTACCTGCTGCACTATCTTCTGGTTCCAAACCCAGGCCTCTTATGCACAGGATATGTTTCAACCCCTTGAGTCATTTCTCTGGATCTTCTTATTAATTTTTCTGAACTCATATATTCTGAACCGCTAAGTATGTCATATATATATGCTCAGTTTTGTGACTTGCCTTCTCATTGGCTTGTACATCTTACTGTCATATAGAAACTACTGTTGAAAATTTTATTCTAGAGCTAGAGAGATGGTTCAAAGGACTTAGCATTTGGTATTTACTTTGCAAGAGGGAGCCTACATGCTCTCCTAAGCACTATCAGGGGTAACCTAAAACAACAACATTCATTCTAACCTATGAATCATTTCTTTTTTGGATATGAGGAGATGCACCTTGCCTCAGAAACCCTTCTTATGACATGCTTTTTAAAATGCTCTCCATTTTCCCATAGTCCACTTGTGACTTTTCCACCTTTTAATATACAGATCTTTAATTCAGTAGGAATTCATTTTGCTTGGGGGTTGGTGCAACAATGGATGTTAACATTTGCAAGCCACCACTTAGAATAGGCAGGGCTCCCATACATGCTGTCATTCTACTGTAGCTGGAGTTGAAGAGAGGTAGAGTAGGTCAGGTGGGACCTGCCTCTAACCCCCAAAAGACAGCTCCAATCCTGTTTGACTGAGAGGGGAGGCAAGGCACAGATCTTGTTGCCCCACATGCCTGAAAGCCAAGGCCGCATGTAGAGAGTAGGCAAAGAGTCCCTCCCACACTCTGTGTGTTGGTTCCTGAATTCTCTCAAGTCCCTGGTGTAGATCCAGGGGACCAGGCTGATCTTGTAACATAAAAACAAAGTTCAGAGTGCTGGAGGCATCTGCCCTGGGTCAGAGGGCTGCTGGGCAGTCAAGTCGAGCCAGATTTCTGCCACCAAGCCCCTGGCTCCTTTCATGCTTCTGAGTTTTCCAGGCTCTTCAGGAACCTGTGCCATGATAGGGAGGGTCAACTCCCAGTCTGTCCCTGCAATCTGTGCTTCCCTCTGGGGGGTGGGGGCAGGTGAGACTCACAAATTCCACTCTTTGTACCAATTTGGAATTTGGAGCCTGTGACTGCGTCTCCATTTTCTCTCAGTAAGGGGGTTGGCAGAGGCCGCTAGAGGGAATGAGTCAGCTCAGACATGAACAAGAGCACACGTTCCTGGGGGTGCACCATCTTTCCGGGATCTCAGGCCACTGCCTGCAAATGTCATGGGCTTGGCAGGTTTTATAGGCTGCCTTCACCAAGAGGGATGAAGCCTACCAGATGGACCCAGACAGCCCTCCGATTCAAAGGAACACACCAGGTACACTGAAGGGCTCTGGGGATGAGCTGTTCCAGCATTTTCTGCTAATGAGAGCACCAAGCATCCTGAGGGATTTCAACCTGTCCAAGCACATGGACATTTGGGCAGTTCTGGGTTCCACCTAAAGATCTTAGTGTCCTGGGCATGTGAGGAGCAAATAAGAAGTGAGGGGGTGGGGTAGAGAGACACAGAAAATAGAGGGACAAAAAGAGTTTCTCTCCATTCCAAGGCACAGTCAGGCCTACCTGCTCCAGGGGAATGACTAGGAAGGCGCCACCTCCTGCGCTCTCAGTGACAATGGCCAGGAAGCGAGCATTGACGGCACAGAAATGGTTGTCATGCACGTTCTTGGTGATGGGGATGCCATCAAAGCAGTGTTCCCGGTTGGCCACCTTCCCATACACGTTCCGGAACTTGGAGCTGCGGTACTGCGGGCGCCAGGACATCTGTGAGTGACCAGAGAGACCAGAGTCAGACAGTTTAAAGGAAGACCTTGAAGCTGGGGTTGCCCACAGCATGCGGGAATGGAACCAGTTTCCAATAACTAGGCTCAGTGCTGCCCTGGAACTCTCATTCTTTTTATTGTCATTTACTGTGTATTGATTTAATTTGGGGACCACACAAATGCTTAGGCTACCATATGTAATATCAGGGATTGAAACCAGGTTGGCAATGTGCAAAGCAAGTGCCCTACCCACTGGCCCAAAATCAAGCGTTCGTTTGTGGGTGGGAGAGGCAGTGCGCACATCTGGCTATGCTCAGGGCTTACTCCACTCCTGGCTCTGCATTTAGGGGTCACTCCTAGCAGTGCTTAGGAGACCTTATGGGATGCTGAGGATCAAACCCAGGCTGGCCATTGTGCTATCTCTCTGACTCAAAGTCAAACATTTAATCCAGTTTTGTGGCTTACTCCTCAGGCCCCAGTGAAAAGGAAGTACAGTGTAATAAGAGTACAGGGTAATACTCCTGTTCTCTCTGTGTGGTCCTTCTCTGCCCCCCAGGGGTGGTACAGACCCCACCATCAGACCTGCTGATCTCAGACAATCTGTCCCAGATTTTGCACAGTTGATCCAAAGGTTGAGAGCTGCCCTCAAGTGCAGTGCTCATGTGTCCAACATGCCATCCTGGGTGGGCATTAAGCAGGGACAGCTCCATCATTATCGACCACTCCCCTCTCCTTCCTGCCAAGCCCTCCAAAGACCCTGGCCTGACTCTTCATGCTCCATCACAGAAAGGCCAAGGTCACTTCGTCAACATGATATTCTGTTTTGTTTTGTTTTTGTGCTCAGGGATTACTTTTGGCTTTGTGCAAGGGATCACACTTATTGGGCTCAGGAGACCATATGGAATGCCAGGGATTGAACCCAGGTGGGCCAGTGCAAGGCAAGTACCTTAGCTACTCTACTAATGATCCAGCCCTCAACATGACATTTTTATGGACAGGAAAAAGCAAGGAAACACCAAAGAATCAGGAAACTTATCCTGGAAATTGGAAGAAAATTTGGCATATGATTTCAATGCAGCTTAGAGCTTACCACATGGATGCTCAACAGTTAGTGAGGGCCTCAGATGGCCTCTGGGTAAAGCACCTCACCTCTTC
>PVKC010021315.1:0-18200 GCA_004027635.1 Crocidura indochinensis | reverse complement strand
TTTAAGGAGAATGAAAGACATTCCTGCAATAATAATAATTTGCAGACACAAAAGAGAAAGGAGCTGGAAGTTCCAGCTCACCCCAGGAAGCTCATCACAAAAAGTGGTGAGCTTAGTTAGAGTAATAACTGCATTTTGAACTGTCCTAAAAACGAGAACCTATGAGGGAAATGGAGAGCCTGTCCAGAGTACAGGCGGGAAGTGGTTGGGGAGGAGGGAGATTTGGGACAATGGTGATGGGAACGTTGCACTGTTGATGGGTGGTGTTCTATACATGACTGAAACCCAAACTCAACTATGTATGTAATCAAGGTGTTAAAATAAAAAAAAATAAAAAATAAAAAAAAATAGAGTTCTCTTTACTAGCCTGCCTACAATTTTATTTAATTTTAAATATAATTTTTATTTTGATCATAGAGGCTTACATATTGTTGACAATAATATTTTATAATATAACATCAGGGGGATTCCGATCACCGAATTATCCTCCCTACACCTCTGCTCCCCTCCTACCTCCCATATCCCCCTCCCTCACCCCTGGGGCTGCTAGAATACGTGGTCCCCTCTGAGCCTAGTTTACTACTTAGTGGTCCTACACCTGCTTTGGTCTTGGTACCTCCTTTGTTTCCTCCTCTAACTGGGAGGCGGTATTAGATAATTCAAATTATGTGGTTTTGTTTGAGGAAGAGAGAAGTGATAAACTGAGGTAAAAATCAAATACGTCGAAAGTGGGCAGAATCCTTCTAGAGGCTCTCATCATTGGTTTGAGAGATTAAAAGGAAAAAGAAGGTGAAACACCTCAACAGTGCAAAAAGAAGTGTCAAATAAAATATCCAGTGAGCACTCCAACAATACAGATAAGCACCTCATAAAAGCCATGGTCTTGAGATACAAAAACCAAAAACAAAAACAAAAAAAATGGCATAGCACCTGAAGAAAAAGAAAAGAAGAAAACAAATATATAAATATAAATAGAGACAGCAACAACTTCAGTAACCATACCAAAACGAAGAGATCGACAAAACCTAGATAGATATATTTAAAAAATGTTTCGTGCTTTTTTTTCCCCTCCTGCACAGACACAGTAAATATTGGGGTCATTTGAATTGGCCTAAGAGGTACAGGGTCTCTCCACCCTCGGAGTATATTGTCATGGGACTGACTATAGACTCCGTTCAGGTTCATTTACTCTCCCCTTGGTGTTTCCGTGGTATTTGGAAGACTTCTGCTTTGTCCTGGGTGATAAATCAGATCTCTGTATCTAGAGATCTCGGCATCTGCACAGGTCAAGGGGTGGAACCCATGATGAAGCTTTTCTTATGGTTCTAGAAGTTCTGTTCCTCAGTGTCATTTTAATCCATCTTCTGTATTTGGTGGTCTTGGTCTTTGCGCTGATCCCAGGATGGAGCCTATGATAGCGTCTTTCATTGTGTTTCCAGAAGACCCATTCCATTGCAATTGTCTCGGACGGACCTTTGGAACTGGAGATCATGGTTGTTGTGCAGGTCATATCTCAAACCCTAGATTAGGGCTTTTTTATTGGTCACAGGATACATACAGTCCGGTGATGGTTCCATCAGCCAGTCATCTGTAAATCGCGCTCTTGGCTTTTGGCCTGACCAAAGGGTGACAAGTCTGATTTTGTCTTATAATCAGCCGGAGGGGTAGAATAGCCTGCTCTTATGTCAAGTTGTTCCCATTCTCCTCGTTGTCAGGATATCATATTAGAGCTGGCACTTGATGGTGTCCAAATCAAAACTACTTTTAGTACTCACCACTTCCTATTATAATATAGTACTATGTGTTAGTCATAGCAACAACACTAGTAATAATAAAAATTATAGCATTATTTGCTGTGGGAATTTGAGTTATATACTGTTTCCAGTGATTTTCACATAACTCATTTAATTTTCATTTCTAAAATGTGAATTAGACGCATGAAAATACTAAAGTAATAAAGTTCAATGTTGCATAGATATAAAGTCCCATTTCTAAATTTGCTTTTAAACTCAAGATTTATTTTAATTCTATGCTAGAAAAGAATAGCTATAATACTTGGAACAGTATAAATATTTATCATTAATCATGTTATGGTCTATAATTGAAAGTGGAAACATATGAAATGATGAAACACATTAACAATTATTTTAGAGTTTCTAAATAATCAGCAAAGTAACATAATTTTTATAACACTATAATAATCTTATAACTTATAATAATCTTATAAGATACAGTTTATTTAGGAATAAACCTAAGAAAAATGTGCAAGACCTTCCTGAATAAAACTAAAAAATTAAAAAAGAATATAAACTAATATTAATTAATTTTAGGTTAATGATAAACAAGAAAACTTAATACTCTGTTTAGCTAGATTAATACAACTTACTTATTTTAAATTTCTTGTAGTGATAGAAATAAAACCCAGAAACACACATATGTAAGTCAAGAGCTCTACCATAGAGCTACATTTTCAGTTCCAATGAAATACCCAATCAGAACATTTTATAAAATGGAATAAAATTATCTCCAATTTATATGAAAAATGGATAGTATTAAAATATTAATCTGTAGCAAATGCATAACAGTTATAACATTATTTATTGAGAAGAAAATATTAAACAAACAAGCAAGAAATCTAAAAAACAGAAGAATATATATTTACTTGATTACAGTATTGAAAGGGATTTTATTACTATGAACTAATGTGGAAGAATAGCAATGCAGCAAATGGTTTGAAATAACATGAGAAAAGAATAAATTGATCTCTTGCCTCAAAAAATACACACAATTTCTGTCAATAAAGATGCACATATTGGAGCAGGAGATATATCAATGAACTAGAGCATATTATTTACATGCAATGATGAAGGAGTCCTGGATTTAATTTTTGGCACAGCATTGTCCCAAACACCATCAGCATTAATCCCCTGAGCACTAAATGAAGAATAGTTCCTGAGTACAACTAGGTGTGATCCTTGCCACCTACCCCAATGCATACATGAATACCAACACTTTTAAATATTTAGAAAAAATAACTTTATGCTTTCAGAGTAGAAAATTTTTCTTAAAATACAAAAAAGTGGGGGTTGAAGTGATTGTGAAGTGATTATGAATACATGTTCTGGATGCACAGAGATCCAAATTTAATCACACACTTCATGGAGTCTCCTCAAGTACTAGAAATTTGGCATTGGGGGGCCCAGGAGATAGCATGGAGGTAAGGCGTTTGCCTCTCATGCAAAAGGTCATCGGTTCGAATCCCGGTGCCCCATATGGTCCCCTGTGCCTGCCAGGAGCAATTTCTGAGCATGGAGCCAGGAGTAACCCCTGAGCACCCCCCCCAAAAAAAAATTTGGCATTGTGTGTCTCCTAAGCACCATAGGATTTACCTTGGTGATCTCTAGCATCATTTAGCTGAGCAAAGCCACATTACCAAATTAGTTGAGCAATAAAACATGTGGCCTGGTTGGAACCCTTTGTTTCCCCTAAGGGTGTTTCAAACCCTTCACAAAACCCAATATGGTAAAGCCATAAGCCTAAAATCTGTGTACAAGAAATAATTCAATTAAAATGAAGACATTTGCAAATATACAAACTAATGATACAAGGTTTTGAATATATCTAAAACTTCATAAAATAAAAGTGAAAGCAAACTGAAGACAAATGATTGAAGGACATGTGAATCAAGAGGAAAACCTATTTTCTTTATAACTTTGAAACATTTACAATTTGAAAGAAATTAGGAACTTAAAATTCATAGTGCTATTAACATCTCAAGTCAACTTTTTATACGTGGACATTTAAAAATTCTTTTTTTTTCCTTTTTTGGGGGGACTTTTTGGGCTACACTGGTGACGCTCAGGAGTTACTCCTGGTTATGCACTCAGAAATTGCTCTTGCCTTGGGGAACCATATGGGACACCAGAGATCGAACAGAGGTCAGTCCTAGATCAGCCGTGTGCAAGGCAAACACACTACTGCGGCGTTATCACTCCGGCCCGAAATGTATAAAATTCTTAAGACTCCTTGACTGTGCTCGCTTCGGCAGCACATATACTAAAATTGGAATGATACAGAGAACATTAGCATGGCCCCTGCTCAAGGATGACATGCAAATTCATGAAGCGTCCATATTTAAAAAAAATAATAAAGAACTCCTTGACTTTTTTCCCCATGGCATACGTTTATTCACATCTTTTATCCACATCTTGGTTCTTCCTCCCAGTTCTCAGAAGAGTTTGTTCTAAGATAACTTGCTCCTCACTTAACTGTCAAAGTATTCCTTTGCTATTAATGATGCATGCTGGATTATTGACATTCAAGAGGAAAATGACAGGACAGATAGAAAAGTAAGAAAATGAAAGGAATTTAAAAGACAATGAAGGAACACTCACTCTTTTTGTTGTTGTTGCTGTTGTTGTTCCACTGCATATATAAAATATTTAAGGTCTCTTTTGTGACATTAGAGCAAATTGTGTTTTACCAGGAAACCATATATCTTATTTGTAACATTTAAAATGTTTGGTTTTATTGGCTAGAATTTGTAGTTATCAATAAAAGAATCACAGATGAAACTAGTTTAAAAATATTTGAAAAACTTGAAATCCCAGAAACAGAGTGGACACCAGACAAAAGCATAATCAATATTTCAGCTTCTTTTCTTCACACTTCTTTCTTCAGTTTCCTGAGTTAATGCTTTATTCTTTGGATGACTTTAATAATTGCCAATCACTGCAGGCAGCTACTCTTAGAATAGCCCAAAAAGAGAGAAAAGGTCACTTACCTATTAAATACAATGTATTCCCTAAGTGCTAAAAATGAGCTGTATTATGTTGTATTAGTCCTCAGGAATTCCTTGCAATGATTGACTTCATACAAATTTTCTGAGCCCAATATAAGTAAAATGAAATACCAAAGAAGGTCAAACAGCAATTGGATCTCTTTTAAGGCCCAAAGTTTGCAGATTTCACTGATATATATCTTGCTTCTAGCCGTAATTAAAAATTTAACTTTCAAAGGTTTAGGGGTATAGGATTCAGTGGCAAAGTGGCTGCCTTGCAGGTGGAAATAAGGACTAGATCCTTGTTGGCCTGGCATTGTGACCCTCTCCATTCTCATATCTACAAGTGCTCCAGTCTCTGTTGGGAATCACAACCATGTTATTCTATTTATTCAGTACAAGAGTATTGAAAAAGCAGGAAAAGGTGGAAAGATCTTATCTTTAAAATAAAAAAAGGCAGTCCAGGTTTTTTACTAATCACAATTCTGTTTTTATATTCAAAATCTTGCACATATATAAATGGAATCTTTTACAACATCCTAGTAGTGATTGCTTACAAAGGAGAAAGAGAAAAGTGAATCCTATTTAGTCAATTGTTTTATTATTGAATGAAAGGACCAAACCCTGGGAAAGAAAGAGGTTAAAAAAGAAAAAGGAAAAGAAACACCATAAAGATTGTTATCTGGGCAATAAGAAGCCTAATCTTATCTAACTCTAAGTTTTTACAAAGGTAAAGACAGTTTTCATAAGCATTTTCTTAAATGTTAAGTTAAGATCACGCATATGGCCTATATTGGTGATAATCCATAGAATAAAAGAACCTTTACAGTTTATTTGTACTTTAGAAATTTGCATTATTATTAGCATAAAATATATTTTAAAGTAAGTGTTTGTTTTAATAATTATTGATAAATAAATTATATTTATTGTTGAATAAATATAAAAATTATTATATGACTCCATTATTGTGGATCTAACTTTGGGTTCTTATGTAATGTGGGATGCACAACATGCTGACCACTAATATCTTGTCTGATAGCTCTTTATTTTAAAGCTCATTAAAGTATACAGTTATGATGGCTCACTCTGATACAATCTTTTTTTTTATATATTTTATTTTAACACCTTGATTACAAACATGATTATGTTTGGGTTTCAGTCATGTATAGAACACCCTCCATGAGGAGAGCAAAATTGCCATCACCAGTGACCAAATCTCCTTCCTCCCCACTCCACCCCTGCCCGTACTCTAAATAGGCTTTCTATGTCCCTCATATATTCTCATTATTAGGATAGTTCACAATATAGTTATTTTTCTAACAAAACTCATCACTCTTTGTGGTGAGCTTCATGAGATGAGCTGTAACTTCCAGCCCCCCTCTCTTCTGTCTCTGAAAATTATTATTGCAAGAATGTCTTCATTTTCTTAAAACCTATAGATGAGTGAGACCATTCTATGTCTTTCTCTCTCTCTCTGACTTATTTTACTCAGAATAATAGATTCCATGTATATCCATATATAGGAAAATTTCATGACTTCATCACTCCTGACAGCTGCATAATATTCCATTGTTTATATGTACCACAGTTTCTTTAGCCATTCATCTGTTGAAGGGCTTCTTGGTTGTTTCCAGAATATGGCTATTGTAAATAATGCTGCAATGAATATAGGTGTGAGGAAAGGATTTTTGTATTGTATTCTTGTGTTCCTAAGGTATAACCCTAGGAGTGGTAAAGCTGGGTCGAATGAGCGCTCAATTTTCAGTTTTTGGAGGAATCTCCATATCGCTTCCCACAAAGGTTGGACCAGACTGCATTCCCACCAGCAGTGGATAAGAGTTCCTGTCTCACTGCATCCCCACCAACACTGCTTGTTCGTATTCTTTTTGATATGTGCCTGTCTCTGTGGTGTGAGGTGGTACCTCATAGTTGTTTTGATTTGCATCTCCCTATTGATTAGTGATTTGGAGTATCAATTAGTGATGTGGAGTATCAATAGTAACAGCAATAGTTTCTCTGCATTAGAGTCTATTGTCATAAATACTACTTCTTTCTCATGCTACTTCTCTTTCTCTTCCTTGCTTTTATTGTATTACTCAAAAATTAAAAATCACTTTTTTATATTCCTTTTTTTGTGTGTGTGGTTTTTGGGTCACACCCGGCAGTGCTCAGGGGTTACTCCTGGCTCCATGCTCAGAAATTGCTCCTGGCAGGCACGGGGGACCATATGGGGCACCAGGATTCGAACCGATGACCTTTTGCATGAAAAGCAAACACCTTACCTCCATGCTATCTCCTGGGCCCCATTTTTTTATATTCCTAATGAAGCACTGCAAAAGTACTTTAGGTCTTCTAGAGATTAGAATTGGTATATTCTGTGGTGAGTATTGAAGTCCAGGTTTTGGTCTCTAAAATTAAAGAAGTGTCTGAAAAAGAATTTTTAGTCTCTGAAGTGTGAATGAGATTAAAAGAACTTCTTTTTTTTTTTTTTTTTTTTTTTTTTTGGTTTTTGGGTCACACCCAGCAGTGCTCAGGGGTTACTCCTGGCTCCATGCTCAGAAATTGCTCCTGGCAGGCACGGGGGACCATATGGGGTACCGGAATTCGAACCGATGACCTTTTGCATGAAAGGCAAACGCCTTGCCTCCATGCTATCTCCCGGACCCCTTAACCCAATTATGTTCTTCAAACAGTTTAGGATTCCAGCTGCTTTGATGGTTGTAAGATTAGAGAAGACTGAAAGTAATGCTTTCCAGGGATTTTGTGAATTCAGTGCACCTTGTTTTAACTAATAATTTTTTGTGTGAAGTGCGACACACCTGGTGATACTCAGGGGCTACTCCTGGCTCTGCACTCAGATTAATACTTTTATTTTTTATATATTTATTTAAATATCTTGATTACAAACAAGATTGTAGTTGGGTTTCAGTCATATAAAAAACACCAACCTTTACCAGTGCAACATTCCCATCACCAATGCTTCAAACCTCTCTCCTCCCACCTCCACCTATATTTTATTATTTTTTATATTTTTATATTTCCCTCATTGATTCATGTTGTTATTATAGTTGTAAGTGTAGTTATTTCTCTAACTGCACTCACCACTATTTGTGGTGAGCTTCATATTGTGAACTGGACCTTCCGATTCTCATCTCGATTGTCTCTGAGCATTATTACAAGAATGTCTTTTTATTTTTCTTAAAACCCATAGATAAGTGACACTATTCTGCGTCTCTCACCCTCTGATTTATGTCATTCATCATAATAGATTCTATGTGCATCTATGATAGGAAAACATTATGACTTCATATCTCCTGACTGCTGCATAATATTTCATTGTGTATGTACCACAGTTTCTTTAGCCATTCATCTGTTGAAGGGCATCTTGGTTGTTTCTAGAGCCTCGCTATTGTAAATAGTGCTGCAATAAATATAGGTGTGAGTAAAGGATTTTTGAACTATATTATTGTGTTCTTAGGGTATATCCCTAGGAATGATATAGCTGTATTATATGGAAGCTCAATTTCCAGTTTTGGGGGGAATCTCCATATTATTTTCCATAAAGGCTGGACTAGATGGCATTCCCATAACAGTCCCACTAGCAATGAATCAGAGTTCCTTTCCACATCCCCTTAAACATCTATTGTTCTTGTTTGTGATCTGTGCCAGTCTCTGTGATATGAGATGGTACATCATTGTTGTTTTGATTTGCATCACCCTGATGATTAGTGATGTGGAACATTTTTTTCATGTGCCTTTTGACCATTTGTATTTCTTCTTTGAGAAATTGTCTATTCATTTCTTCTCCTCATTTTTGATGGGGCTAGATTTTTTGTTAAGTTTTGTCAGTATCTTGTATATTTTTTGCTTTTCACCCCTCATTCGATGGGTATTGGGTGAATAGCTTCTCCCATTCTGTGGGTGGCTTTTTGTTTCCTAAGCACTATTTCCTTTGAGTTGCAGAAGTTTCTCAGCTTGATATAGTCCCATCTGTTTATCTGTGCTTCCACTTGTTTGGAGAGTGCTGTTTCCTCCTTGAAGATGCCTTTAGTCTCAATGACATATAGTGTTTTAACTACATTTTATTCTATATACCTTATAGTTTAAGGTATGATATCAAGGCCTTTAATCCATTTGGATTTGACCTTTGTACATGGTGATAAATGGAAATGAGTTCACTTTTTTGCAAGTGGCTGACCAGTTGAACCCAACACCACTTATTGAAGAGGCTTTTCTTGCTCCTTTTGAATTTCTTGACCTTTAGCATAGATTAATTGATTATATGTCTGACGGACATTCTCTGAATACTCAAGTCTATTCCTCTGATCTGATGGTCTGTCTTTATTCAAGTATCATGCTATTTTAATGACTATAGCTTTGTAATACAATTTAAACTTGGGAAAAGTGATGCCTCCCATATTCCTTTCCCCAAAGATTGCTCTAAGATATTCACTGGTGTTTAATGTTTCAATTAAATTTAGGTTTGTTCCATTTCTTTGAAGAATTTCAAGGGTATCCTTAGAGGGATTGCATTAAATCTCTACAATGCTTTGGGAAGCATTGCCATTTTAATTATATTAATCCATTCCATGAGCAATGTATGTATCTTCATTTTCATATGTCCTCTTTTGTTTCTTGAAGCAGGGATTTGTAGTTTTCTTTGTATAGGTCCTTCACCTCTTTGGTTAAGTTGACTCCAAGGTATTTGAGTTTGTGTGATACTATTGTAAATGGGGTTGATTTTCAATGTCCATTTCTTCTCTATAATTATTAGTGTATAAAAAGGCCATTAATTTTTGCAAGTTAATTTTGTAACCTATCACGTTTCTATATGAATCTATTGTTTCTAAAAGCTTTTTGGTAGAGTCCTAGAGTTTTCTAAATATAGTATCATGTCATCTGCAAACAGTAAGCGCTTGGTTTCTTCCTGTCCTATCTGGATGCTCTTGATATCTATTTCTTCCCTAATTTCTATATCAAGATCTTCCAGCTCTATGTTGAGCAGGAGTGCTAAGAGAGGGAAACCTTGTCTTGTACCCAATTTTAGAGGAAAAGTTTTTATTTTATCTCCATTGAGAATAATATTTGCCATTGACTTGTGGTAAATGGCCTTGACTATATTTAGAGAAGTTCCTTTCATTCCCATATTGATGAGAGTTTTTTTCAAGAATGGGTGTTGGACCTTGTAGAATGCTTTCTCTGCATCTATTGAAATGATCATGTGGTTTTTATTTTTCTTTATGTTGATATGGTAGATTACATTTGCATATGTTTGATTTGAATATGTTAAACCATCCTTGAATTCCTGGGATGAATCCTACTTAGGTAGTGGTGTATGACCTTCTTGATGAGGCATTAGATTTTCAGATTAATACTTTTAACTAGTGCTATTACTTTTAACTAAAAGTGAAAATTAACTAGTAAGTAAAATAATATATAAAATATGTAACTAATACAATATGTAATAAATATATAAAATATAAATTAACTAATTTATAAAAATAAATTATAAATAATAATTTTAATGACTAGTAGTTTTAACTAATACTAAAACACTTTGGGATCAAAAAGACTCCCAGGAGGACCTTTGTGCTTAAGGAGTATCTGGCTGACTAAATTCTCTTAGATCCTATTGAAATGAGCTGAGGGAAAGAATATGAAAGAATACTCAAATAGTAAAATGATTCAAATAATAGGTCAGTGTAGATGAAGGGTCTCTTATATAAGGCTTTAAACTTCGAAGGCAATGCATATTTGAAGTAAAGTTAGGAGAATCTTTAACTAATTTTGAGAAGTTTCCTGTTGCAAAAATAAAACAGACTGATTTACATAAAGTAAATAGAGCTTTAATATCTGGATTTTTCCAGTAAAGAAGTGTGGTATCTGAGGAGGGAGTGCTTAGTAATCCAAAGGCTGCCCCTGATCTCTAGGAGAAAAATTATTCTGCAAAGGAGTGTAGATGCTTAGCTCTCTCTAAGATTTATGATGTATTTTCTTTGCACCAAAAAGAAGTGAAGAAAAAGATGACTATTCTACAAACAGCAAAAGGAACAATAGCATTGTGTCAAAGAGCTATTTATGAGGCCAATGATTTTCAGTTGCTGGAGGACAGAAGTTCTGAAAATGAATTTACAACTGAACTCACCACTTTCTTTTTTTTTTTTGTTTGTTTGTTTGTTTGTTTTTTGTTTTTTGGGCCACACCCAGTGACGCTCAGGGGTTACTCCTGGCTATGCGCTCAGAAGTCGCTCCTGGCAGACACTAGGGACCATATGGGAACCGGGGGATTGAACCGTGGTCCTTCCTAGGCTAGCGCAGGCAAGGCAGCAGGTACCTTACCTCCTGCGCCACCTCCCGGCTCCCGAACTCACCACTTTCATACCTAAAAGAGAAGTCTGCTATTTTACCTGCAACCCCTAGATCCTCCTTCCTTTGTAACATTGTAATAGACCAAGGAAGTCATTCCAATAGCTCCTCTCTGTTACCCCTGAGATGCCATGCCTGTTTTTGAAGTTATTTTTTTTCTTCATGGAATCCTGTGTTATAAATTTAGCATTAAATGCAAGTTCAGTAGACAGGGCTAAATGGAAATATGTATCTGAGAGTCTTTCTAAATCTCCTCAGAAATGTACAGTGTTTTCATTAGGTTCTTGTGTAATGTTATCTAATTTAGTATAGCTCAATACTTTGACCATTCTTCTACCAACCCCTTCACTGTATAAGTTTGAAAGTGTGTCAAGCAGCATCTTAAATAATTTTTTGACTGTAATCCTATTCTGGATCAGTTTGGAGAATTGTGATGGCTCATGTTAGATAAGACAACATTTATTATGTGTTCTATTCCCAAAGGTTTCTGTGTTGTTCAGAACAGTATATGTGTCAATTACTCATAAGTTTTGAGTTAAAATGAACATCAAGTCTTTCCAGATCATTAAAAAATGCATGCCATACTTTTAAAGTTGTCAATGTATTCATCAGGGAAATATAATATTTTTCCTAGATTTAATTTTATTTGCTTTGTTTCTCAAGAAGAAAGGGCATGAATTCTATATATTTCAGAGTCTCATGAGAATGCCTCTTGAAGTGAGCAGAATCCTTTGTTGATGCAGATCCAGGCAAGGAAAGAATGAAGTTGAAAATCAGTACTCTAGAGAGACAACGTGGTTAGCAGGGCAATGTCAGGATAGTCTTCAATAAAGTCAAACCCATCCAACAAGTTTGGCAGATACCAGATTTTTTTCTGATGAACATAGAAGAGTACAAGCAACTACCATATCTTTGCCCATTCTCCTGCAAAATAATTTCTCAGTTTGTACTATAGTTTAGACTTTCCCCTTTTTTATTTTTTCCCCACTTTTTTTGATTTTTTTTCTTATTTATATTATGGCTAGACCTTAGCATAAAACGATGATAAGATATTTATTCATTACTCATAAATGGTGGATCAAATTTTCCCTTGTTTTTTGCTAGACTCCCCAAGAGTGTCTAGTGTCATCTGGATCCATTTGATGAGTCCCTATTTGAGACATGTAAGCAGAAGGTATATATTGGTGGTAGGTGCCTAACTTCTCACTACCCTAAGTGCCAGTGTGTGAACTGAATTTTCTTGCCTGTTTTTAAGGGCATGTCAGGAAGCATACACTTTGAATGGGAGACCACCTATGAATTTAAAATCACTGGAAAACATAAAGAGCATAAGGCATGACTAATCCAGACCAGCTGAATAAAAAGGAAATAAAAGTGCTGTAGTGCTCCTATAATGAGTCCCCTCTATCCACACAGTATTCTTCATTAGAATATGGTGGGCATTGACTTAGGTATCACTGATGATAGAATTGGGCTGTAAACAGGATGATTGAGTACAGTAATTTCTAAAAGTGCTGATGTAGTCTACCTGTATAAAGGACTGTGTTAGATTCTTGTGTAAGATGAGACTGGATATTCATACAGAAAATCAACAACCATCACACAGCTTGATCCAGCTGAGCCATTAATATAGTCTTAGGAAAGTCCCTTCTGTAGTCTCTTTGTTTGCTTTCCCAAATATGTGATAATGAATCTGCCCTAAGAAGAAATATAGCATACCGAATAGCAGTGGTCTTCAGTGATACAGCTCTTTATTTTGTAGCTCATATAGATAAATTTCTGCTGACAGATTCTTTGATGTTGCCTTTAGCAGCAGTATCAGAGATCTTGGTCATTGTTTCCTCATTTTTTCCTATCTTTACTTATGCAGTGATCTGGGCTTATAGAGGTTTTATATTTACACTAGTCAGTTGTCTTATCAGATTTATCTGCTTTCTGGAAAACTCAGAATCAGGTGCCAGGATATAGGGAGGTCTTAAAAAGTTATGCAGTAAGACCTTATTAACACTATTTTAAGAAAAAAAAATGCTCCATACCCATCATTACTCAAACCTACTCCTGTCTCTAACTCAGTCCTCACAGATTCAGGGTGTCATACAGAATTTAGGAAATTGAACACCGGTCAGTTGTATACAAGACAAGCTCCTTAGCAGCTATATTATCTTTCCAGTCCTTGGTATGGAACTTCTCTTAACTTTATACTTTTAAAAATGTGTTATACTCAAGTAAATATCTTCTTTGAATTAAAATTTTTTATTCATAATGCTATTAATAATGTTTTCTCGTGGACATCATTTCATACCACAGTATATAGAACATCAAGCAAAATTTTTCATCTTAAAATTTCCAAGTTTCTCTCAGTAGTATTCTCTTTGCTATGAAGTTAATGCATGATTATTTTTAACTTATTTATGCACATTTTGTTTTGGGGCAACATATGGCTTGTGCTCTGATATCATGTTTGGAGAAACTTGGGGAACCATATGTGATACCAGGAATTCAACTCAGTGGTCCACTTGAAAGTTAAACAGCCTACCCTCTTTATAGTACTCTGGCCACAATATATGAGTTTTTATGCTAACATTTTATTTCCAAGATGTAGTATTCTCCTATTGAATGTGATATTTGCCTTCTTTCTGATAATGTTGACTTTACTTCTGGAGTCCTTATAGTTTTAATTTCTTCCTTGGTTTGTAATTATTTTGCTGAGATTTGATGTCTCTGAATCATAGTCATGACATCCCTTCAATGTTGAGAGATATTAGATATCTATATCTTATTGATAGTTACTTATTAGTCTGCTGTTTTATTTCTATAACTTGCTTCTAGGACAGAATTCTGTGTTTGGTAGATATGTTAGTCTTAGTAAAATGTGAATGATTTGGTAAGATAAACAGGCTGTCCCAGTAGCTAATTATATAGGTAAAGAGGCTACCTATTATCAACCTCAAAGACAGCTCTGTCTCCAGCTTAAAACCTTTATATTCTGGCCAGCTTCAGAGTAATCACTCCTTTTGTTCTCTACGTGGCTTAGAGAGTTTACATGCAGGTGTCATAATGCCAATTATGTTTTCCCTGGGACTCCATACAATGTGGAACCAAATTTCATCTTGTCTTAATGAAAACATAGTTAAAGATATTTTTTCAACAGTACCTTCTATCATGAATTATGCTTTATGAAATCATTGTTCAGATGCTGTTTAATAAATAATTTATAATAATTTAAATAAATTAAATAATGTTTAATAGTTTCTACTATATATAGAATAGTGCTTATGTTCAAGTGGGATTATTTAATATTTTATTAAATACTTTCACAGGTCCTCATTCTGCCATTCTGAATAAGCCTTTATTTTCAAAAAAATTCACAGTGACATGAACAGTACAAAATAAAGTAATTTTGGACATTTTGTTTTCAAACACAGTGTTGCTACATGAATATTATATCAATGCTCCTTTTATTTGTTTGTTTTCTCCATTCTCATAGTAACTATCTATGACAAGCTATAAAGCCTTATGCAACTTACTCCCGGTATCAGTGTGGTAAAGTGGATCATGAGAGTTAGATCCTTTGGTGTTCAGGAAGCCACACAGTGCTCAGAATTGAAACAGTTCCTGTGCATGCCAGGCACACACTCCAACCTCTGAGCAGTCTCCACTCTATGTAATTTGTTTAAAAACAGATAGACCCTTCACTGTCTGATCACTGTGTGATCCCTGTCCTTCAGCCTAATTAGCATGCAGTCATAGTCCATGGACTTAGGGGTGATGTCTTGGATGTGCTTTTCATTATAACTTGTGAACCATTGAAACCACTGACCTTACAATCTATGTAGTCTATAAGGAACTTATATCTAACAGAGAAGGATAGATGTTACTTTCATTGCATAAATTAGAAAATGCTCAGAGCTCAGAGCTATTTAAGAAAAGATGCTAAGCTTGCCCAACATCTGTATCTCTTGGTCAACTGGCATTCTTCAGTATTGCATTTAACATGGCATAGCATAGCATAGCATAGCATAGCAAATCTTAAATTGATGCCAGCCAAACATTACTGACACCTTTAATTGCAGTTATTTACTTTCACTAAAATTATGCCTTTAAAATGACTCTTTTTTTATAGTTTTAAGAAGGTGGAATATTGACTATTTTATGTTTAATATAAAATAAAATTCTATGAATTCTGCATAGTGGCACCTTGAGTTTGGGGATTTTCTTGGTAAACCACTTTGAATATGACAGATTCTTTCAAGGAATAAATAATACAATATCAATGGGAAAATAAGTTTAACCGTGGGGTATGGTGGGAGTAGAAATGAAGCAAGAAGCAGCAATATAGTAAAAATTCAGGAGGCTATAAAACTTAGGAAATATTATTTCCTCAAAATATTAAAATGAAGGTTTGAGAAAACAATATCTTGAACTGAAAGCACCATACTTTTTTGCTAGCAGTTCCTTGAAGTTAATAATTTTCATGCTCTATATAATGTCAGCTTTGAACTGGATATCATATAAGATTTAAATTTTCCTAGTGCCTTGAACATATGCTTAAAGATCAAAAACATTCAGTAGGAATACTTAGATTCTGATTCTGATAGTCTAACTCTTTTTGTTTGTTTGTTTGTTTGTTTGGGAGGCTGCACCCTGTGGTTGACAAGGGTTACTCCTGTCTCTGAGCTCAGAAATAGCTCCTGGAAGGCTCGGGGGACCATATGGGATGCTGGGAATCGAATCCGGGTCTGTCCCGATGGGTCGCGTGCAAAGCAAAAGCCCTACCACTGTGCTGTCACTCAGGCACCCATGATAATCTAAATCTTAAGGCTGGTAAACATTCTGCCAAAACAAACATTAGCTTTGGATAAGGAAAGAGCATGAACTAATAAACTAGCTATATGAAAGAATGATGTTGCTCATTTTTATTTATCAACAAACATCAAGCCCTAGGTGTTCCATCTACTCATTCTTATTCCAAACTTTGTTTTAGCAAGAGCACTCCTTGCTGTGCTCAAGACTTATTTCTGGTTCTATGCTCAGAGATTACTCTTGGTGGCCTCAGGGGACAATGTGGGGTGCCAGGGATTAAAACTAGGTTTACTACATGTAAAACAACTTCCTGCTGTGTTACTATTCCTGCCCATTATTCCGCAATCTTAGTGATTTACAATAATGTGTGCTTTCTAATTTCTATCTTGGTCATGTATATCTATCTTTTCCCATTAATGTATAAATATCTTAAACATGGGGACCAAAACTTTCAAATTAGCACATCGCTGTTACATCTAATGATCAACATTTAAAAATTATAATCAATATAACCTAAATCTTGACATGAACATTTTATAAGAAAACCTAGCAAAATTCTTAAATATCATTCTAAATTTTTACTACATCATAAAAAATTAAGGAATTTTAAATATTAAATATCAAAGTAGGAACAGATTTACATCATGCCTTTGTTATATTTAAGATAATGGATAATCTATTACCATTATTACAAGGGTCATATAGGAACATTGTGATATTCAGTGACTAGAAAAAAAACATTTTGAATGAAAAACAGCAATGGGAGATTAAGTAATTTATTATCATAGCTAAGATGAACACATACCTGCTACTCAATTTATGCAGAACTTTAAAAAAATAGTTTTAATACAGTATCAAAATTTACACAAGTATTTTGTCAAAAGACCAGTGTTCCTTGTATTAGTTTCTGCAGACCTAACTGCAGGCACAAAACTTGTTTTAAGTGATTTTAGCATGTAGGAATACAACAACTTAAAGATAAAAGCTTTCCTGTGAGAGAATGTGTAAATAGAACAAGCAATTTTCTTTTATAGAGCAATAATATTTTAACATGTAACATTTTAGAAGAAATATAGATTTAAATGATTATCCAATTATAATAGAGATGATTCTACATTAAATTAATTCATAAATATTTTTGAAAACAGCTGAATTTTTATCATACTAACACATTAGAAGTACAGTGAATTTCTTCACATTCCTTCACCAATGACAATTAATACACTGTGTACTGAGCATACTCTGTACTGAGCCCATTTAAAAACAGTCACAAGAACAAAGGATATACTATGAATTAAATCTGAGTAATTTAGAAGAAATATAAAACCTGAGAATTGTTGCATTCCTACTTTTATAACCTTAAACTATAATAAAAATTTAGCATTCTGTCACAGGCCTCTTACACATTCATACAAGAAATTATCATTTATCATTTTAATAAACACAAAATATCTATCATAGCATTTTCAATTCACCAGCCTAAAAGTATATGTGCGTGTGTATATATATATACTAATACAATTCTCTCTATATATATGTATACACACATATATGCCAAACAAGAAAAACCTAAGCAAAGCTAGCACACCTTTATTTCAAACCTTAAACTTGAAAAGAACTGCTAGCCTCAATAATGAAAGACATGCACCAGTTTCAGAAAACAATAGCTGCTGTAGGCAAAGAAAGCTATTTTCATAATGCAGTGCTATATTTAAAGTATACATAAAGTTTATTAAATATAACAGCATGTCTATAAACTAAACTGTAGAAATTGACATCTCACAGCTGGAAACACTTAGAAAAACTGCTTGTTTATTTCATTAAAATGATCAATATTAATATCAATTGATATACTGATGAATATAGAGGTTGATATGTCCCCCTACATGTATCTTCATGTATCAAGATTAAAAGAAATATTTATTTTGATCACCTGACATGAATGTACTGTTTGATAAACACGTTACAAAGTCATTCTACACTTCTAGCTGGTAAAATAAAATATATGGTATTTTTAGAATCTTAAACATCAAAACAAAAACCCAAAACATAATCTTATCTTATATGCACATTAAATATGTGTTAGGAAACAAATACTTGTTGCCTCAAATATAAGATGTGTCCAACTCTCAAATTTGGGAAGGTTGTGAACACCTTTTCTTATTATCAATATAACATGGTAGAAAAGTCCCAGCATTATATGCAATGAATCAACTATCCAAACCACCAAAGTTCTATTGATGTCTGCCAG
>PVKC010021314.1:0-18272 GCA_004027635.1 Crocidura indochinensis | reverse complement strand
TTCCTGATGTGTGCTTGCAAAGCTAAGAATTTTCCTCTCAGCATCACTTTTGCTGTATCTTATAGGTTCTGATAATTTGTGCTTTCATTTTCATTTGTTGCCAGGAATGTTTTGATTTCCTCTTTGATTTTATCTCGGAAATGGTTGTTCAATAGCAGGCTGTTTAATTTCCAGTTGTTAAAGTATTTCTTCTGTGTTCCTGTGTAGTTCACATCTAAATTCAGAGCCTTGTGGTCAGCAAAGGTAGTCTGCAAAATTTCTATCCTCTTGATTTATATGGAGGTATGTTTTATGTGCCAGCATGTGGTCTATCCTGGAGAATGACCCATGTATGTTGCAAAAGAATGTGTATCCTGGTTTCTGATGATGGAGTGTCCTATATATATCTACTAGGCCTCTTTTTTCCATTTCTCTTTTCAGGTCTAGTATATTTTTGTTGGGTTTCAATCTGGTTGACCTATCAAGTGTTGACAGGCCTGTGTTGAGGTCTCCTACAATTATTGTTATTATTGGTATCCTTTTTCAGATTTTTCAACAATTGTATTAAATACTTTACTGGTCTCTCATTAGGTGCATATATGTTTAGAAGAGTTATTTCTTCCTTCCTTGATTAGTACAAAATGTCCATCTTTGTCTCTTACAACTTTTCTGAGTATAAAGTTTGTGTCATCTGATATTAGTATGGCCACCCCAGCTTTTTAAAGGGTGTTGTTTGCTTGGATTATTTTCCTCCAGCCTTTTATTTTGAATCTGTGTTTGTTCTGACTATTCAAGTGTGTTTCTTGTAGGCAGCAGAAGTTTGTGTTCAGTTTATTTTTTTTTCTTATCCATTTTGCCACTCTGTGTCACTTAACTGGTGCATTTAGCTCATTGTCATTGAAAAAGATCATTTTCATGGGATTTAGTGCCATCTTTGAGTAGAAGTTTGGTGTATTTTTTGGTCTGTCTTTTCTTAAATTAGACCTTTCAGTTTTTCTTTTAAGACTGGTTTTGAGTTTGTAAAGTTTCTTACCTATTGTTTATTTCAAATGTCCACAACTCTAATTCTCTCCCTTCCCAATTACTTCCAACCTGGGGATAACTTCAGTTTATGTTGCCTTTGAACCTTTATTATTTTTTCCTGAATATGTTTCTTTATATCCTACATATGAGGCATATCACTATATTACTATTTTACTATTATTATTATCATGTCCTTTTTGGGGGCTTTGGAGACATACCCAGTAGTGCTCAGGGGATACTCCAGGCTCTGCACCAGGAATCATTACTGGTGGTGCTCAAAGGACCATAAGGGCTGCTGGAGATTGAAATCACACCACCAGGATTTCAGAGTTAAAAACCAAGAGTAACTCCTAATATTGGCAGGTGTGTACCCTACTTTAAGCTTCTCACAGACAAAGAAAACAAATATTAAGGAACTAATGACTTGAGTCATTCACATGGTTAATTGACAAGTTCTTTGTTTTCCAGATAAATTTTGCTGCTACATCATAAAATGGAAATCAGATTTAAACAACGATTTAAGTAGTTGGTTAGATAATAGATAATTAAATAGTTTATATGTTAACTATTATTATTATGAAGTTAATTTTATGTACAAGTAGAAAACAAGATGTTTGAGTCAAGACTTCTAGTTAAATTCATTTTAGGTTTGGAGATTGTAAAGTTTTGGAAAAAGAGAAAAAGTAGGGTAAGTAATATATTACTACAAATGCCTATGATATTAGTAGATATTTTTTGGGAAAAGTACTTATTCACATCTTGTGTTTTTGAAAATTGCAGAGTAGCACAAAGAATCAAAAGCGTGGTCACAAGCTCTCACAACTATTCCTAAATCTTGCCCCAGGAAATTCAAGAAGGGTCAAAATTTTCCAAGTGTCCAATAGTGATATAAAGAATATGTGGTACAGAGTAACTATTTAGCTAAAAGAAAGGATGAAATCACGCCTTTTGCTATCACATGAATGGAATAAAAGGAAAGAGAGAGTTACACTGATTAAGGTTTTGCACACAGATGACCAGATTTAATCTCCAGTACTGAATATGCCCCCTCAAACCTAGCCAAAAGAGATTCATCAGCAGGAGTAACAAAACATTAATAATAACAAAAAGGAGACACATAGTGGGAGATAATCTTACTCATGTATGCAAATAAAGAATCAAAGTAAGGAAATATAATGCCCAATGAAATCAAATCCTTAGATACTGACCACAGATTTGACACTACTGATCAGGAAGTCAGCTGAAAGGCCAAAATGGACTATTATGGAAAGTGTAGTATAGTAATACTGAACCTCTAAATATATGAACATTGTAAACCATTGTAAACTTTGATGAAAAGTTAGTTGACTTTGTACAGTCTGGTAAAGATGATAGCCCTAGTACCTATCAATATCCTGGTATCCTAGGTCCATGTTCATACTAGCATACCCATGACAGCAGAAGCCACACTGTAGAGTGTTGTTTCATTGCTGCCCAGGTTTCCAGACCCATTTGGAATAGCAGTCTCTATTCTGCTGGAAAAAGATAACATCAGCTGAAAGTAATTGAAGATAAATCTAGCTTGTAATTATTGTAATGACTCAGTCAGTTAAATATCATGATGAAAAATAAATCTACTTTCTTAAAAACAGTATTAAAATGTTGACACAATTGCTTTTAATATCAAGACATCTTGAAATTTTATGAGTTTATTTTCACAAAAGAGATTGGAAGCCTGAGGAAATTGACAAAAAGCAACAAACCTCAAAGGGCATTGGTGGTTTGTTATGAAACTGTTCATTTTATTGGACTGTTCTCATTTATGTCATTCCAGAATAACAAGTTTGAATTTAGGTTAAAACATTTTTCCCAAATGCATTAAAATTGCAATTCTTTCCATGGATCTTGCTGTATTCCTCAAAACTAGAATTATATTTTTCATCTCTTTTAGCTTTCAGATATTTTTATGATTGTTTTATACTCTAGTATTTAAAACCCTTACCTTAATAATACCAGAAAAAAGGCATAGTATTTCTTTCTGTGTCTATTTACATGTTCCTTACTTTCATAATCAAATATCAGATATATATATATATACATATATATATATATATATAGTTTTGTAGCCTAAACAAAAAATTGTTTTTGAGGGGTATAATTTTTGTTTGTTTTTTGAAAATTATTGAATTAATCTTAGAAAATTAGTATTTTCAGAAAATTCTGCTTAATTCTCCCACAATTACTATATAATGCCACTCTTTACTTGGTAGCTTTATTTGGTTTTTATTTGTTTGTTTGTTTTTTAGACATACCGTGCAGTGTTCAGGATTTACTATTAGCTCTGCACTCAGGAATTACTCCTATTGATGCCCAGGGGATCACATAGGATGACCAGGATCAAACCCAGGTAGGCTTTGTGCAAAGTGATGATCTTGTCTATTGTATTATTCTGTAGCCCCTTTAGTCCATGATTTTATATGATTCTCTTCCAATTTTTCTACAGCTTCAGTTGTAGATTACAAGAATTTACAAGAGTTCTCTGTAGAGACTCAACATTCTTGGTATTTTAGCCACATCTAGCAGTTCTCTTCTGACTCTGTACTCAGGAGACCATATTGGTGCTGGAGATCTGGTTGGCAAGGACCCCACCAGCATTCTTGCCCCAAGCTGCAAATGTTTATATGTCTCAAAACATGTTTAATATAATATACAGAACTTTCTCAAGCTAACCATTTCTTGGAATTGCTGAAAATAAACTTATACTTCTATGAAAATTTTCGTTGTTAAGATATATTCCTTCTCTAATTTAGTAAAGATAAATTTCTTCTCTAACTTAGATCTTATTCTAAGGATCTGATTCCTATTAATATATCAACAAAACATATTTTCTGTATCAATTAGAATTGCATATTAAATACAGCTTCCTCGTAATGTTTTCTTGATGTGGTGTATTCAATCAATTAAGATCTTGACTACATCCTAAGCGCCATGCCATTTTCAATTGTTCTGTGCAGAGTACTCAGACACATGCACACCTTGTAAGAATGTAATAGAAAACACATTAAAATAATCATGGTCCATCTGATATTTGAATTCTTTCCCACCCACATGAAAAGACATTTCCTTGGCTACATTTTCCTGAAAATGAATACAAGAGGATACAATATAGTACAAAATTTTGCATAACTTAATTTGCACATGATAAATTCTTTGTGTTGTTAACTATTTTTTAGCTCTCAGTCAAATGTCTTCATTGACAGATTCTCCAGGTTGAATTCAAGAAGAATCTTGTTTTTAACTCTTTGGACACAGAATGATTTGAATTTTTATGATTCCTTTCTTATTATACTGGTAAGGCATTCCTCTAAGACAATTAAATTTAGTTAAAATATAGTTCACATAATATTCTTCTGCAATCTTGGTAGAGTCCTCAATTACTCATTCACCAAATATGTATTGACTATTGAGATAGTTTCTATTTTGTGTGTTGATATTAAACAGGATGACAACACAAATCCCCAGCATCAAAAGAGTTTGCTTGCTAATGGGTGAAGAGAGATATTATATCTGTAATTAAGAAACAAATTAGAAAATGATGGATGCTCTGAGGAAAAATAAAGTAAAAAGAGGAAAAAGAAAGAAAACAACCTGAGTGTTACTAGGCTATATATATATATTATATATATAATTTTTCAAATTTTATTTAACTTTTAAAAATGCTTTATCAAAAACATTTTTAAATACTTAATGGAATTTTTTTCTTAGATTAATTAGAACTTGAAACATTATCTTTCTAGTGTTTTCTAGAGGTTTTGGGGGTCAGAATCCTTATTTATGATTTGCAAATCAAGAATACACAGCCAAAACATAGAAAGTAATATATGAATACAGGTCTGAAGAAAGTAAAGGTTAAATTCTAGTGAATATTTCGAGAGAAAAAAAGTGTTCCAGAGAGACATCTATTTGAATGACTGGGTAATCAGATTACTAGTATATATGGTGAGGAGTAAATAACAGAAGGAGGATCAAAGAGTGAAGCTGGGAAGATATATATTGTGTGGAACTTTTGGGGGTTATTTGTAAGGATATTAATCTTTCAACCTCATAATATGAGCCAGGAGGAAGACTTGAGCACTGTCATGTATTGCACCTATGCAAAAAAAAAAAAAAAACAATAAATTATGGTCAGGATTGTAACTTAGTCATTTGGGCATTTTCTTTGCATGTTAATTTCCAATACCACAAAGATAATTAATAAGAATACTCAGAAAATAAGGATAATTGTTTTTCCCTATCTTTAAGTCCTTCGCCAGAAATTAGGTCATCACTTCTGGAATACAAATCTACATTCCCTCAATTAATTTCACTGATCAAAAAAGAAAAAAATGCCAAAACATTTACTTCTTTGGAGAAAAATTTGTGAATTGTTAAGAATTTTTCTTTCTTACTTCATTCATTTTTCTCATATTTCTACATTATACACTTTTCTGACTAGAAAATAAGCTTTATTAAAAAGTGGAATGAAAATGCTCAAAAGTTTCTAGTGTTTCATTATGATTAAATTATCTTATGATAAAACAGTAGTAAGTTATTATTCCCACTCTTTACAAAGATAAACATAAATTATCCAACACCAACATTTACTTCAAAATATTTTCAGTCACTACTTCCTATGATAGGAAAGGAAATTAAATCTAGCACTTTGGTGGACTGTAGCTGAGAGCACTGCAATTTCGCTCAAAGTTTTATTTAAATTCTTCTGTTGGAACAAAGTGAATTTTTCTTCTTTGAAAGCCATTTGAGCTATATCATATATATGTGTGTGTGTATATGCATATACATATTTCTGGGAACCACATGCTCTTTCAATTTTCAGGCAACTGTAGCAATAATCTTACTTTCCATGACCCCAACTCATAGAATTCCTGCTTTTTTGCCTGACCTACATTTCTGGCCTATTAAATTAAACCACAAGCCACTTGTTAAATGCTGCTCTTGAGAAGAATCTATAGTGTGGTCTTCTCATACCATTTTCCTCTGACTTTTTGCTTAGGATTTTCCTTCAATCTAATTACTTTTTTTTTAAAAAGTTTTCAAATCTTAGATTTAGGATATAACTAAGAGAATAATAAACAGTGGAGCAAAATAGAATAGTGGAAGGGAATAGAATACTAAATAGGCTTTCATTTTTATTTTGAAGCTAAGAGTATAATCAAGTGTAATTCTGTAAAGACTATATTGCAAATGCTTATTGCGGCTCTTTAGCAGCAACATTAAGTTACCCAGACTCTAAATATAAAAATTTAAATATTGTAGTATTTGCTTAAAAAACAACCTGAGTGTTACTAGGCTATATATGTATATATATACATATATATAATTTTTCAAATTTTATTTAACTTTTAAAAATGCTTTATCAAAGACATTTTTAAATACTTAATGGAATTTTTTTCTTAGATTAATTAGAACTTGAAACATTATCTTTCTAGTGTTTTCTAGAGGTTTTGGGGGTCAGAATCCTTATTCATGATTTGCAAATCAAGAATACACAGACAAAACATAATTAAGTCTAAATGTTAATTAATTTTTGAAAAATCTTGACTTACGTGACAATTACTTGCTGGAGTGAAAGTTTTCTTTTCCCAATGGGGAAAGCCAATATCAGAGGTTGACTAAGCAGCAAAGTCATGAGGCTTGGTTACTGAAGCACCTTCTAGTCTTTGCAAGAGTTGCAGATTTGCCCTTAGCTTTGGAAAAATGAAAGTGATCCTTATAGGATCCTTATAAAGTGAAACTTATAGTTTGGAGTTGACCAAAACATTTAGGATCAGACATTCTCCCTTTCTGACTTTTATGTCTGCTTGCTCTCATTGGGCTAAGAGGACAGACTTTCTCAAGAGGTTGTGATTAGGAGAAAAAGAATAGACAGCAGTCCACCAAAATGCCAGAAAGCGTGGCCTTGATAGTGTTGTGCTGCACTCATTTAACCCCATCCTGCTTGAACTTAAGTTTGACTAGTTAAGATGGTTCTTCTGATGTCAAATTATTGCATTGGCAGCATAAAACTAGACCATTGCTCTAATGATGATGGTTGGGAGTGAGAGTATAATTTGGAAGAAGGGATACTTTTATTGCTAATTATTTAATAATAAAAAATGAAAATGAAGATTCAAGCTTCTTTCTCATTCCAATTACCAAATCAAATGATGTGTCTCTCAGGGTCCTGGAGACACTGTTAACAGATAGTTTGAACATCCTTGCCTAGTAACCTTACCTGGTAAAAAAAAAAATGTAAGCTAGTGTTTTTGTTTTGAGCTAAGGAGTATCATGAGAAAATTTCTGAGCTCAGGGTTTAGAGCCCGTGATGTCACAGTTGATTTACACCTGATTTCCCTTTCATTATTTCCTTCTTTCCTTCTAATTATAGACTTATCCTGGTTAGGAGTTGCCAGAAAAATCATCAAAGAACAGGGAAGTGAAATATTTTAGCAATTTGTGATATTTGATAAGATTTTGTGATAAAGAAAGACAAATTCAGTAACTTTATGCTTGTATGGTATCACCTGTTAATAAATCAGATAATGCTTTAATTTGCAAAAAAATAGAAGGATTAGATAGTATCTTCTTAATTGTAAATAAATACTAAAGCAATTTTGATTTGGGCCTATGTTCAATATAATAGTGAAATAATAAAGTTTGTGAAAGTTATGTCAGCCCGTTTTTATTGTCTGCCATTTTGTGAAGCCACTTGCAAAGACTTCCTTTGGCTGACATAGGAAGCCAAGGAAGGGGCCCGGGAGACAGCATGGAGGTAAGGCGTTTGCCTTTCATGCAGAAGGTCATCGGTTCGAATCCCGGTGCCCCATATGGTCCCCCGTGCCTGCCAGGAGCAATTTCTGAGCATGGAGCCAGGAGTAACCCCTGAGCAGTGCTGGGTGTGACCCAAAAACCAAAACAAAAACAAAAAAACAAAAAATAAAAATAAAGGAAGCCAAGGAAAGCAGAGAAAATCAGAAAATAAAATGTAATCTAGTGTTATATGGGGCACTAGTATCAAAACCAAAGTGTATCCAGATTTTCAGAATGGTAAGAAAGCAACTCCTTGTCATGTTAAAATGACATCATGGATTTATTCATTCATTTACACATTTCTTCATTCAACTAATATTTAAAAGTCTCTCCAATATGGACACTGATATGTACTTTTGGTACAATAGAAGAAGAAAAAGAAGAAAGTGTTCTTTTTAATAAAAGTTAGACAGCTAAAAATACTGAAAAATAATATTTTTTAGGGAGCGTAGTGATAGCACAGCAGTAGAACATATGCCTTGCATGTAGCCAATCCAGGACAAACCATGGTTTGAATCCCGGCATCCCATATGGTCCCCCATGCCTGCCAGGAACGATTTCTGAGCCCAGAGCCAGGAGTAATCCCTGAGCACCCCCCAAAAAAACAACAACAAAATTATTTTTGCAGCGATAAGAGCATTAAGAAATCTAAAATGAGAGAACAGGAAGTGGAAGAGATGAGTGAGTGGTAATGGAAAATGGAAAGAGCACGTGCTGTGAAGTGGGGTTCACATTAAGAGTGTATAACAAAAATGAAGAACACTAGAAATGAACAGTGAGCAGAGGTAGATGAGGGCTTTCAAAATGTGTATTAAAGGGAACACTTGTTTCCAGAATTAGATCAGACACAGGGATACTTTGATTATATAAATAATAAGTCATATTAATCCATGCATAGATTAGTTGTGAGAAACAATATATAATTGTGAAGAAACAACTGAAAATATGGAACTGATGTAAAGAGGAAATATCTGAGAAGACATCTGAATATACGCATGGAAAGAACAGCTAAACTGATGATAATTTACTGTCATGGACAAATAAGGACCAGCATTAAGAAATGCTTTGATTTTATTCTAAAGGGGAGAATAGTTTACAAAGGCAAATTGATTTCAGCAAAACTAGAGAAATAGCAAAACTACAAAAATATGAGAACATTCATAAAATGTGATTCATAGTGCCAAACTTTCTTTAGTGAAAAAAAATAAGTGCTGAGAAATACAAAGATTGAATTTTCTTAGAGAAGATATAGGAACTAAAAAAGGAAAACATAGTAAGCATGACGCAGTATGAAGGTAAATTTGTGCAATTAACGAATTCAGGTTTTAGGTCAGGAACTTCAAGCTTTGAACCAAGAAAGGAAAGAGGAAGCTAATGTTATGCTAACATTGTGCCTACCACACTGTAGAACTTATATAGGTATTTATATTCAGTTTTTAAATAAATGAATTGATAACGATGAGTGGAATAAAATAATGGCATTTCTTAAAATAAAGGAAAGTAAAGAAGACCATCTGGAAAGTGTGAAATTGAAGTAAATGCAGGAAGGATAATAATAATCGAAATACAAGGACAAAAATCAGAATTAAATGAATATCTGGAGGAGAACATTTCTTTTGAAGAGTCAGATATCTAATGTTTAATATTTCAAAATGAACAAAAATTACATATAAGAAATAGGGGGGGCCGGACCATTGGTGCAGCAGCAGGGTGTTTGCCTTGCACACAGCTGAATGAGGACAGACCATTGTTCTATCTGCTGGTCCCATATGGTCCCCCCAAGTTAGGAGTGATTTCTGAGCATAGAGCCTGGAATAACAGATAAGCCTCACCATGTGTGGCCCAAAACAAAACAAAACAAAACAAAACAAAGCAAAATGTTATATATAGGAATCCATATTTGATCATTTCAATTTCTGAAGGTAGAGCCATGGTAACCAGAAGAATCTAAGGTGTCTAAAACCTTTTTTGACACTGATTATAAATCATTAGTGCATTTTAAAATAATTCCATTTTAAGATCCATCTTTCTTCCTTCCAGACTCTCCTATCCAAATATGTGGTCATAGTATTACTTCCAGATTCACCAAGTCGACTGGTACACAGGATTTTTTGTGTATGGATGGGGCAGGAGACCATATTCGTATTAAAGGATTTCCATCAAAGAACATTAGTTGGTTCACATTTTCAGGTTCTCACTAAAAATAGTCACCCCCAAATTTACTGGTATTTGGAGTATTTGTTAGGGGATATCTTTTAAAACACACAAATGATCTCTCCATTCTTTTTTTTTTTCTTTTGGTCAGGAGAGGGGATTGGACCTCAACCTGGTAGTGCTCTGTGATCAGGAATAACTACTGGAATGGCTTAGGTCAAGGTAGGAACAGGCCATCCTTGCCATACTACTTCTCAAGTCCCTGCCTAAACTATAGTGAAGGTTGTAAAAATGCAAAAGCTTTTACTGAAAATTGACTGTTTTAACAACAACAAAAGCATACTAAAAGGCTTGTTCTTCAAGTCTTTGTTCTTCGGGCCACAGTGCGCAGGTCATTTGCCTTGAACATGCCAGGCCTGGATTTAATCCCCAGCATCCATATGGACTTCTGAGCCTGCCTGAGTAACTTCTGAGCACAGACCCTGGAGTAACACCTGAGCACCACCTGGTGTGACTCAAAGACAAAAAAGTGAAACAAGTCTGTGCTCTCCTTTGAATATTTATCTGTCTCGCTAATCTCTCTTTCATTGCTTGCCTATTTCCATTCTGGAGTAACCTGTATTCTCTCTTAAATGTACAACTTTCTCTTTCTCTTCCCTCACATCATTTTAAAAAAGCCCGTTAAAATTTTTCTTGCTTAAAAATGATTAACATATTTTATATTGAAAATATAGTCTATTTAATCTTTTATTATCTTTATTTGCCCACTTACCTCTCAAAACCCATGTATATCCCAAAATAGGTGAATGTTGAAAATAAAATTCCTAAGAAATTTAAAAATTAGTACATGGCATGTTATTTATGGAGAACTGGATTGAAGTTAAAATATATTTTCCAATAGAACTGATGTCATAAGTTGCATTTGAGCACTATATGAATACTATTATACAATACGTGATTTTCTAAAGAGATATTTTGGGGCCATAACCCCAATTACCCCAATTACTATATGAATACTATTATACAATACGTGATTTTCTAAAGAGATATTTTGGGGCCATAACCCCAATTACCACTATTTCTGTGCATAAACTAAAAGTCAGACCTAATAAAAAATGATGATAAATTTGTGTGTCTCATTACAAATTAATTTGCAACGGTCCAAAAAATACTTTGTAGATCACCAGTACAAGAATATAGACTGTCTCAAGAAATTAGATGGCAAATAAGTTTCATTATATGTGCCAAGTTTTATTACTTAAAGTGATGTATTAAGAAACTATATTTTCGCAAGGAGGAAAGAGTGATTTCATTATTTCTCTCTTTTGTGGACTTGGCTGAGAGTAGAATAACACTGCTACTGTTCATTTTAGAAGAGGAATAGATATGAAAGGAAAAAAAAATCAAACCTTTTGGGGGAAGGTGTTTCCTCCCATCTGAACTAACACTAGTAGATCTTCAAAGGGAAGCATAGAAAGGAATGTTTGGCTGAGGCTGAAAGGAGATAAAGTAATATGCATGATACCTCTTCAGTAACAATAGTGCAATCCACAGTATCTAAAAGGCAAAAAAAGGAAGAGAGTGATAGAAATAGGAAAAATGTCTGCCACAGTACAAACAGGCAGGGAGTGCAAACGGGGAGGGTGGAAGGAAAACTGGGGACATTGGTGGTGGAAACTGTGCACTGATGAAGGATGTTGTACATTATATGATTGAAACTCAATCATGAACAAATTTGCAACTGTGTTTGTCATGGTGATACAATTAAAGAATTTAATTAGAAAAGAAAGAAGAATCCTAGAAAAAGAAAAAAAATGGGACAATTTTCTCCAGGTCTCCTTTTATTCATTTACCACTTTAATGAAAACAAGAGAATGAAATAGATGAGTCCAATTTACCAAGGCAAAGAGAAGAGGAATAAGGAAAGTGCTCTAATGGCCCCCAAGTCAGTGCAAGAATCTCTTCACTCTCATATATATTATGTACAACTCAAAACAGAAACTGCTACAGAAAAACTAAATGCAAGACAAATAATTGGAGATTTTACTTCTAATAAGAGGACCCAATGTCCTTAATTCTTACTTTCCTAGACTGTGCATCAAAATCGACAAATAACTGCCTTTCCTGTTGACAGTTATTACAAATGAAGAGTAGGTCTGGATAAAACAGATTTATAATGAGGAATGATAAAATTAAAAAGTGAGTTTAAAGCAGTATCTGCAAACTTAACAAATTTAGCATTTTAGTAGACAAGAGGCAGAATGAAAAGGTTCAATACATTTATTCCTTATATTGACCCATAAATACCCTTTGCCATTAATTAATTAATTAATTGGTGTTTTATTTTATTTCATTTTCAATCTGAACTATTTGAGCTATTTTTACTTACCACTTTTGACACAATAATACCCTAACAACCAATAGTTTATATTAAATAAATACATTAAGTACACATATAAGTACATATAAGTATGTACATATAAGTACATATATATTAATAAATATTAAATTAATAGTTTACATTAAATAATTTTTAAAGAAAGCCCCTTAAGGCCAGAGCAATAGCATAGAGACTAGGGCATTTGCCTTGAATGTGGCCTACCCACATTCAATCCCCAAGAACCCAAATGGTCCTCAGTGCCTTCTAGTAAGTTCTGAGTGAAAATCCAGGAGTAACCTCTTGTTACAGGTGGCTCTGCATAATCCAAACCCTCCCCCAAATAAAACCATTAAAAATCATTTAAATAGTGGGCCTCCTTAGAAAAGGGGGAGCTATAGGAAAACTAACAGTTATGATAAAATATAAAAGGATTATCAAGAATCCAAGGCTTTTTACATGACAATATCCAGATTAACTTTTATATAAGCATAATAGTCTGGACCAAGATAATTTGGAAAACTTGTCTATAAACTTTACCCAAAAGTCATTCTCAGCACTTTCCATTTCAGAGAAACTTTGTATGCTTTCTGGAACATGTCTCTTTCTTTCCCATCACACTTCTCTAAGTATATTTCTTTTAATAAAACTATTTTGCATCACAAAAATAGGAAAATACTTGGAAGAAGATAACCACACTAATAGTTACTTTTCAAAAATGTTATTAGAATTAAGATTGTTTTAGGAAAGTAGGGTAGAAACTTTTATTCATTTTTTTTTTTTTTTTTTGGTTTTTGGTCTTTGGGTCACACCCGGCAGTGCTCAGGGGTTAGTCCTGGCTCCATGCTCAGAAATTACTCCTGGCAGGCACGGGGGACCATATGGGGCACCGGGATTCGAATCGATGACCTTTTGCATGAAAGGCAAACACCTTACCTCCATGCTATCTCCTGGGCCCCAGAACCTTTTATTCTTAAGATCATTTGCCATATTAGTACCTTTATAACTATACCAATAGCTATCATGATAATAAATGGTGTTAAGGTTAGTCAGGGGAGGAGAAAATGAAGGGCATTGGTGGCGGGAAGATATTCCTGGTGAAGGGGATGTATTTTTTAATGACTAAAATCCAACTACAAACAGGTTTGTAATCATGGTACTTAAATAAATGTTAATAAAAATTAAAAAATAAATGACTTTATATTGAAAAAAAGATAGCCAGCATTTTAAAATTGTCTCTGAATCCTTTTTATATTAAATTAAAATTTTTCTTTGATTGCTGGCTATTTTTCCTAAGGCTGATCAACAATATCTTTCCAATCACTGTCTTTGACAACTAATTAAAGCTAGAATTTAGAATATTTTTAAGGTAATAAAAATTTTAATGATAATCTTATAAAAGGAAGAAAGTGATCTATATCATACACATTTTCAAAAAGTATAAAATAAATTAATCATTACTAACTCATTTATATTCTAAAATGAATACTGTGATTACCAAAATAATTTCTGTTTAAAAGTAAAGAGCCCAAAAGAGTAGATGAGGACTAAAGAAAGCTATTTTTTTATAAAATAACTAGAACCCCAATAACAGACTTAATACAAGCTTCAAAAGCAGATCAAATAAATGTTTTCTGACAGATACTAAGAATTTGGCCCAGAGAGATTGGGTACTATGTTTACCTTGCATGCAGCCAACACAAGTTTAATTTCTAGTGACGTACACCTCACTGCCAGGAATGATCCCTAAGTGAAAAGATAGGAGAAACTTCTAGTCACAAAACAAAACAAAATTTTTATTATATTACATTATATATGTTTCATCTTATATTCAGCAATATACTAGCAATACCTCATAGGTAGATTAATACTAGGGTATATTAATATTCTGATGTCTTAAAGTTTTATGATAATTTATTACATGTACTATTATTACATAAGTCTGCAGTAACAAAACTAAAAATATATATCAACTTTCTGAATATATAAATGTTTAACATGGGCCCAGAGTGGTTGGGCATTTGCCTTGCATGCGGCTGACCGGAGATGGACAGCAGTTACCCAAGCATCCCATATAGTTACCCAAGCCAGGATGGATTTCTGAGCACATAGCCAGGAGTAACCCCTGAGCATCACATGGAGTGGCTCAAAAAAGAAAAACAAACAAAAAGGTTTAACATCCACTTTGAATCTCTATCTGAGAGATTACTCTTTGTGAACCAGTCTGTTGCCATTGTACAATGAGGGCCTGAATCTAGAAAAACAAAATAGTGACCAGGCCTGCCCAGTGCCCAGAATAAGATTAGGGAAATTCTCCACTGGTTTCTGGGTGGTGGGCAGGGTGAGAGGACAACAAGCAAAAAGAGATCATAAACAAGATGCATGATTTACTCTAACATTTGTTTTGCTTATATGTTCCTAGAAGGAATATATACCTATATACTCGAGTATAAGTCGAGTTTTTCTAGCACAAAATTTGTGCCGAAAAACCCTAAACTCGGTTTATACTCGGGTCATACAGGTGATTTGATTCAGTGCGTGGTCTCCAGTCTACTGGAGGGGCCCCCGGTGCTTCAGCTCAGTTCACAAGATGCTGTTGAGCTCAAGGAGGTGGCTGAACTGAGCTGGATGCCACTGAACTGTTTAACCCACATATTCTGTGCTTTGTATGAGACTGACAGCAGGGATGATGATATCTGCGAATTCAGTGATGATGACAATGTCTATGCTGATGCCCTCCCATCAGAGACAGCTGAAGCCCTCTTTGGATGTACAGGTGAGGAGGAGGAGGAATCCAGTTTGAAGGATTTTAACCTCTGTGATTTAGCTCGATTACCTGTTAAGCTACAGCTTTCTGCACTTTATTTATAGTTTTAAAGTTATTGTTGCTAGTTTAAGGTTTTTCTTTAGCAAAAATATTGAAAAACATTTAATCTACCGATTCCTCAATTATTGTAATTGTTTTGGGTATTTATTTTT
The DNA here is from genome assembly GCA_004027635.1 of Crocidura indochinensis. Classification (NCBI taxonomy): domain Eukaryota; kingdom Metazoa; phylum Chordata; class Mammalia; order Eulipotyphla; family Soricidae; genus Crocidura; species Crocidura indochinensis. Next base: position 2,932 of record PVKC010021314.1, on the reverse strand, counting down.
ATTTTTGAAAGTTACCAGTGGCTGTTGCATTTTCCACCTCAACATATACTCGAGTCACTAAGTTTTTCCCAGCTTTTAGGGTAAAATTAGGGGGTCAGCTTGGGTCGGTTTGTACTCGAGTATATACAGTATATGTGCCTTGAATATGCAGTCTAAATATGTATAAATTGTGTGCCTACCTTATGCTTAGAACTCCACGTCCCTTTGGCTTTCAGGCCTTCAGTGCTGAGGTTTCTTTTGAGTTTTTTATTTTTTTTTTGGTGGGGGGGCACATCCTGTGACTCTCAGAGGATACTCCTGACTATGCACTCAGAAATTGCTTCTGACTTGTGGGACCATATGAAACGCTAGGGTTCGAACCACGATCTGTCCTGGATTGGCTACATGCAAGGAAAACATCCTACTGCTGTTCTCTTACTTTGGCCCCTTCAGTGCTGAGTTTTATCAAACATATTTATGTACCCTATTCTGCACTTGATGTTCAACCACTTAATAGTCAAGTGTGTGGGTCCCTGCCCCTCCCATGCTAAATGTCTAAAACAGGAATTTTACTATTATCTAAAAATGTATTATCAAAATTACAATTTAAAATTTATTATAAAGGCGATGATAACTTTTGTATGTGCGCAATAAATGCTTGCTTTATTTTTATCATATAATTAAACACATTTTGTTAGTTCGAGTGAAATTACTATTTTCATTTTCAATGGGTTCTGTTAGTGCTTATACTAGATAACAACTATTCTAATGTATCAGAGAATAAATGTTTTTATCTCTGTCATTTATCTTTTCTATATAAACAAAAACCTCTAATTTAAATTTTGTTTTTGTTTTAATTCAGATAAGGTGAAAACAATCAGAGGTTTAGTTGGTTCTCCTGCTTTCTTCTATTTATGGTGACCCTGTGTTTGTTAGCAAGGCTTCTATGCACCAAAAATAAAGTAAGTAAATGCATGGCAGAGAGAAAGTAGCAAAACTAATATCAACTTAAATGAATTTACAAATGTTCTGATTATCTGTCCTCTGAAAACACTGAGTTCATCAGTAAAGGAGAAAGAGATACTCCACCTGAACACAAATGAACAGCTCTGGAGACAAAACTGCCCCTGACTGGCCCTAGGGTGCTGGTTCCTATTCCTTTCTATAAAAAGTGGGTAGCATAATTAAATCAAGTGTGGGTTGTGTTAGGGTCCAGAGTCGAAGGACAAATCCCCAAAATTGGAGTAAGCTGAAAAAAACTTTTTCCTGTCAGCCACAAGCCCCATACTGACCAATCAGGGCCTTCTCCCAGAGAAGATGGCCACAGCCAAGGTCACAAATCAGATTATTTAAGGAGAAAATATAGGGAAGTTATAGTTTCTGATGATCTTTAAAATGATTGACTGTTGTCTAGGATACCTTTCCACTGCTTCCTCAGTGTCCTTTCCAGACAGACTACCTAGTTTGGCCAGGTAGCTTGAGGTGGTGTTAATGGAAATAGACTTGAGAAAGCCTAACATATGGCTTACAACATGTTGTCCTTACAAAATGGCGTCACTCCTTCTTTGCACCTAAGAGAAGCCTTACCTATGGTATTTACAAAATGGCGTCCCTCCTTGTTAAGAACCCAGGGCCTCACAGTTGTAGGTGGTCTTTCTATGGAAAAGGCAACATCATTTACTTAGACTAGGGCTTCTATCCCTATCCATCCTAAAGTTCAATGCTATCTAATGTTTTATCCTTAATGTTCAGTACTATCATAGCAGTTTTTAATGCAGATCAGATTGGGATATTGGAAAGTCCCTAGTTGAAGAAAGAAAGTACAAGGACCAAGGACTTCATTGCAGAACACAAAGTCTGAATGGATAAATGAGGTGGGTCTGTCAGCTTATCAGCTTTGTAGAAGATAAGAGAACTTGGAACCTTCTGCTAGAGATCCTTTCCTAACAGTGCATTTTTCTGCAAATAGGAGAAGTGGGGCTGGAGGAGACTCTGATTGCCTAAATACTTACTGTCTTTTAAGAGAACAAGATTTCTCTGTCCAGGAGACAGTTTCTCTCCCTGTCATTATGTCATAGACATAATTTTGCTTTATTTGTTGTTTTTGTAGGGATAAAGATGTGTGGGTAAAAACACTGCATATAGGTAGTAGTAGATTGTAGGAGTCTGAATAGAATGAAAAAATATTAAGCTTGAGGATTTTTATATGACTCAGACATAACAACAGTTCTTTTTCTATTTTGTGAGCTGATTTTTATTGTTGCTGTCAATTGTCCCTGGAGCAAAATGACTTATTTGATAAATAGCTGAATTAGATAAGCATGATAAGACAAGATTATTATTTTCCAGATTGTATATTTCAACATCTAAACATCGCTAAAGCACTTTCACTATTTTTGAAACCTCTAAATAGCAATTTTTGTTCATCTATCAGTTTAATTGTCTTCTTTTAAGATAGAATGACTAAAATATTGATATAATAGGTAGTCATTTGTCCCAGTCTGTAGTTTCTTGCATAAAAGCTAAACTGCCTTGGTCATCTGAGGAAAAAGGTGGCAATGGATATTATTACCTCTATGACAAGTTATCACAAATAGGTTTTTGGGGGCTCTAATTTCAGTGGCAGTCAGTAGCAATTTAAGAAAACATACATAGGCTCCAGATTTCTGATGTCCTTCCAATTCAAGTACAGCTTAATGCTTCTTTTACTGATTGTACTAAACCCGAACTCCTTTTCTAGAGCTTCGAGAAAACAGTGTTCAATTTTTGTAATCAGCACTTACGTATAGTAAGGGAAACAAGGGCACTAAATGTAATAGAATGAATAAACCTTACATGGCTGTCACTGTTCAAGTAAGAGGTCTGTTTAAAGGGAAACTGTGCATAGAGAAGTGTTTTTGGCCACAGAATTTAAAGGACAGTTAAAGCCAGATGACATTGATTGAGAAACTTC